>VCCN01002162.1:1498223-1511959 GCA_006491835.1 Architeuthis dux | reverse complement strand
GGGGGGGGGGGTTCAATTTGCAATGTAAGTTTATAATTGGTCCCTAGTTTGTACCCGGTGTTCACGCTTGTTTTTGGGAAATACAGACTTTTTAATGATTCAACAAAAAGCGAGAGAAGTAACTTATTTATTGATCACCCCCTTTTCCACTTTCTTTAATTGATCACCCCCAACACAGCATGCTGGCAAAGGACGTTGGTCACGTGACAGTTTCTATTGAGTGACTAACCAGACCTGTTTGCTTACTTTTTCAAACGTTTTAAACACGATTAAAGTAAGAGTTTTTTTAAAACAGAAATGTCCCTCAAACATGTTAGTTGAAATAAGAACTGAAAAGTAAGATTAAAATCTTAAGAAAGGTGGGCAGAGGGAATCACAGAAATTTGAAGTAACCCCAAAACAATAATCTTGACAAACATAAGTATTTGTAGCATTATCTTGTTTGTTTTTGTTATCCACCTTACTAGTATTACAAACTGATTTGTTTGTAATTTGTTATGCCACAATAATTGGCACAAGAAAGAAAACATTCAGTAACCAATGTTTGTTTTGAGTTCTCAACTCAAAGATTTTTCATTTCCTTGAAAAATACCAATGGATTTTTCTTCTTTTCTTTTTACATTTACCTTTTGTACTTTAACTGCCTGGTTCTATAAAAACAGGTTTCATTACTTGTTAACAATGTGCAAGTTTTTGACAAAACACTTCCAGTTTGCAACAGACACAAATGATGAGAAAGAGGAAGGTGAGGAATAGTTATTCAATGCCTTTAAAGAATAACAAACATGACTTTAGGAACTACAAATAATCAAGAAAAATCAATACACTAGGGAGAAAAGAAAGCAAAACAAATTGAAACCAAATAACATTAAAATTAGGCACATTATCTTCCAGTTTTAACAATAAATCTCCCAACATTTTCGATGTAAACAAGCCATGTCAGTTTATGTCACACTTCTCATAAAACATTGTTGCTTTTACTAAAGTCTAACTTATCAACATGGCTGATAAGGTTCATATTGCTTTTGATAACACACACTCAACTAAAAGAAATATTAATTTTTCTTTCTCAAATTGAAACTTTGCAATAAGATATTGTCTAGAATAATAATTTCTTAAATGAATGTCATTAACTAGCAGCCAATTAACATCTATGATCTCCGTTTTCTCAGAGGTTAATCCATCCTGCAACCAAAAGAGTGCAAAACTTTTTAAAGATTTGCAGTTGGTAAATGCAGAAGAGGCCAATTAAAAATTCAACTTAGGACCTATTACAATCCCAAAAGCAGACTCACAATACATTTGAAGTAGGCTCATTATTGTCAAACTGCAGTCCAAGTCGGAGGCTGGAATTGACTTTGTTTTTCAACCATAACAAAAAGAACAAGAACAAACCTCACCTAATTTAGCATTTAAATATTCAGTTTGTCTGTCCAGTCACATTAAACCAAACTGATATATAAAATTAACATTTCCCTACTGTGATTGAAATCACAACCAAGTGATCGGCTCTCCTGACTGAGCCAAACTGACAAGTCTTACCATATCTATGAAAATTTATGTACACAAGGGTTTATTTATTCTAATAAATAAATAAAATTTATACTAAAAGTTTATATTTTTATAAACTTTTTATTTATTATATATACAATACAAAATGTACAGTAATCATCTTCAGTTGGAATAGAAGTAGGAGTGGGCTTTGACCTTGCAGCAGCCAGGCTTATTTTAAAATATGTAACAATTTGATTTGTATATTTTTTCAACCATTTTCATATACTGACATAAACTTAGATTCTACTTAGAGTTAGTTTCCTTTATATACATGAAGCTCTATAAAAAAAAAAAAAGATTATATTCAAGCAATCTTTATTGCATAATTTACCTCAATCAACGAAGTTGAAAAGAGGTATATGTTTTTGGTCGCGTCTGTTGGTTCACATTTTTTCTTGTCTGCAAAATATCTCCAAAAGTTCAATGAATTTCATTTGAATATCCCGGAAGGGTGGAGAATAAGCAAAGGAAGAAGTGATTGGAGCAGATCCATGCACAATTACCTCCCTACGTCGTATGGTTCGTATTTTTTTCTGTCCACAAGATATCTCCAAAAGTTATCAATCAATTTCATGAGGCACTATTAGAAGCGCTAAGGCGCCAAACTTTGTTTACACTGCAGCCGAGTGTTTTGATGACAACAGTCCTGTTAATTTGATATATTCAGCTGTATGTCATCCAAGAAACCAAGAGTTGCAGAAGATGGTGCTAGTGCTAAAAAGCTTAAAAACATTATCTATGCTTAAAGAGTTACTAAAAAAATTAGATAAAAAGGAACTTCTGTAAAGGGTTTTTGTAAGTACTATGGGGGTCAGATCGTCTATTGTGTAGGATTTAAAGAAACAAAAGGAGCAAGTTTTTTGTTGAAAAAAAAAAAATGGGTCTTAAAAAGGTGATTTTCTGTAGTCTGCCAGGTGCTGAGCTTGCTGGATTAAAGAGGTTCAACCTGTACTACCAAAATAACTACAATACATTACAAAGTATACCAAATTTCAGTATTTTATAAACAAAATATTTACATGAATGACTTAATCCTTTAGCCTCTGCACCTTCAGATCATACCCTGTATCTGAGCTCTCAAGAGGCAAGCCCATTTGATGGCAGATATTTTGGGCTGAGCGCTATTTTGCTACACTCTAGCAAATAGAACTCAGCCTGAAATATGGGCTTGTGTGTTCATAGGGAAATCCTGTTTTTATTTGCGGTGAGTGGGTGATAATAAAAATATGGGGGTCTACCAACCACCCGCCTATTATAATGAACTGCATTATATCGGGGGATGCCTGTATCAATTTATACAAACCACTAACATAAAACAAATTTAAATAGATGTATGCTTAATGACTTGAATGTTGACATACATTTCTGTGATCAAGCAGTGTCGAGTTCTAACAAAAAATTCAAGTAAACTATTTTACCATGCATCAGCCTGTGCATTTGCCAAGTCAGTTGGAAATATCAAATAACTAATGTTCCCAAATAGCAGAACCAAGATAAACCCTACAACAGGATAACAGATATCATGATAAATAGCTAATTATGCTGGCACCCCAATGATTTACAAGAACTTACAGAACAACTATCCAACTATATATTATAAACACATATTAAAAACATTTATTACATTCTAAATGTGTGTACTTTCTCATCACATGTTCCATATCTTTAAACAACAAAACTACCATATTTAATATTGGTCTGGTTCATCTTACCTAAAATCATCAAGAATGTTGATTGGTCACTTTCTTTTTTTTTTTTGTGAGTTTCAAAAGTATTTTACTTCCATACAATTTACCATGATTGATGGCATATAGGACACACTTTTGAGATCTTTGATTTAGCTTTGACAACCATAGATGACTTGTCTATCCTGAATATTCCTCACTGAAATCCAGAAGCCTTTTTTTCCTGCTGTATACTATATGATATCAAAGGGTGGGATTCATCTTAGATCGTAAATAAAATCCTTTTTTTTTCCTTCATAAATCTTATACACCATATGTTATAAGTACTAAATCTTATCGTAAATAAATACCAGATTTACAATCAATGCTTATGTTTTCATTAACCTACTCCCATTGCAGTAATTTTAGAAAAAAAAAGTTTAACCAGTGTTTTTCTAATAATAAAATTTCTTGGTTCACTGTCAGTAACACAGGACTTAGGGGTAAAAATTAACTCCTACCCACCATTTCAAACTACTATGCACTCTTCCCGGTAAAGAAATTCAGTATTTTTTCTAAAAAAAAAAAAAAATTTTTTTAAAATCTCAATCCAAATATATCTGATTTTTTTTCACAGGGATTAACACTTTTTTCAGGACGCATATCATATAGCAATGGTCAGCAAGCTAATCTTGCTAGCTGTTGTTAGTGGGTTCGATCCACATTGGATCTCCAACAGTTGATGGTCTGATACCAATATGCTATGTTAATAAATAATTTTTTTAAAAATTTTTTTAAAAAAGGAGAAAACAGAGTAGGACGCACATCATGTAACAATGATTAGCAGGCTAATCTTGCTGGCCATTGTTAGTGGGTTCAATCCACATTTGATTTACAACTATTGATGGTCTGATCAATGCTATGTTAATAAATAATATGATGAAAAAAACAGATTAGGGCACACAACGTATAGCAATGATCAGCAAGCTAATCCTGCTGGCCATTGTGAGTGAGTGAGTTCAATCCTCAGTCATCTAGTGATGTACCAGAATATCAATCCGGTCAGATATCCGGTGCCAGATTCATATGGTGGCAGTAATAATTTTTTGTGGATTTGGTGACAGATATCTGGTACATCACTAATTGACTGTTCAACTGAAACAAATTTAATTTCATAGAAATTCAAATATATTCAATTATATATTAACTAGTACAGTTATCCCTTGTCATTCGCGGGGGTTAGAGGCACCAGGAGCACAAATACGCTAAATCCGCAAATAATTTCAAATAAATATACAGTTAATTAATGAAAACCATAATTTCATAAAACTACAGTAGAGTGAATTGGAAAAAATTTGAATGTCTAAAATACTGTTTGACTAACCGGTTATCTCGGGGCTTATATTATCTAAATAAATAATTTTTAATTGATAATCTTATACATTCTTTCTTCTTAATGATAACACAGATTAATAGATAATTAATAGATTACAAGTCCCAGATGTTTTATCGACACATTTCACTTTTTGTCAAAAGTACATGGTAGTTGCTATATTATAAATATATATGCATTCATGATTTCCTAAACTTTTTACATTTTGTTCATACTGTACAGTGTATTTTCTATGGTGCAGTTTTTTATTATACACAGCAAAACTACCCAGAATATTCGCATTAAATTATTCAAGACTGAACTGTGAATTATTGAAACCACAAATGGCAAGGGATAACTGTATATACATATTAGGTTGATGTAAAAATTATGAGCATTTTGGACAAAGTTTTTTTTATTCAGTCATCAGAGTATTTTTGCGAACGTTGTAAATATATCACCAACATTATGTAAAACATGGTACTGGGAACTTTTGCATCAACCTATATAAAATACTAAGTCTTCAATAGAGATATGAAAAAACAAAATATACCTCTTTTTAGCCTGTGGATTTTTAAAAAAGCAATAGAATGATACGGCCTGAAATAAAATCATTGTTTGGTTAGTCTAATAACATCATCCATGCCTCAACTTATTCATCTGAAAACTATGAGAGGTCAAGTAACCAGAGATTGTGAATGCAGCATATACTGAATTAGTATCAACTCTCCTCTTTTTGCAAGGTATCTATTCAAGTTTTGTAAATCTCATCAATTGTGAACATGATATTAAACAAAATGGCTGATACAATAAAATCGTTTTGTAACATTTCAAGTTTCTGACATTTCTATCCCCTAAAAAACCTTACTTGAAATGAGTTTCCTCAGTTTACTAACAATTACAAGAACAAAATTCAAGAGTTTAAACTGTATTTATTCTAAATGAAATTATGTGTTTGCTTGAAAAAACCCAGAAAAGCTGGATCCTGTGATACAGATATGAAGCTAGTACAGTTAGAGTTTATTAAGTTCAATAGAAAACTACATTTTGATGTCTTAATTCTTTTTAAATCTCAGTAATTATGTAAATTAGTAATAGTACAGTATTTTGAAAATAGGGTTTTTTCCACAGAAAAAGGTCCTATATTTGCTTATTTATGTTTATGTGAATTTTTATAAAAAGGTAAAATAGAACTATTTTTGTAATTGCTTGGAAGCAACAATTCTGATAGAATCAACATTCCCGAACCAACTGAAAAATATTGGCATCTTTTTAAAGCAATTGATACAAAGTATAGTGAACTCTTGATATTTTTAGAAATCCAGGGATTTAAAAACAAAACAGTCTTTCTACCATGGTTCCCCAGCAGTGCTGATCAAGCACCACTTCCCTCAAGCTATAATTCTTGTTTTTAGTTTGTTCATTTGTTTTAGGGCAGTATCATAATATAAACAGTTTGTTATTTTGTTTAGGGCATTTTCATAGTGTATTTTTTATGGATGCCCTAGCTAGTAAATGACTGATGGGGGATCAGGTGGCAGTACAAAGGATGGTACACGTGCATTCATATAGCCCCCCCTTGAGTGTTTACCAGTGTGACTAATAAAATCATTTCATCGTTTTTATCATCTGACCATTGTAAACCTACGCCGACGTGTTATATATATATAGAAAATCTATGACCAAGGGGCCCTGCTCCTATTATCACCACTTTGGTGGACCTTAGGATACAAACCCTTGGTTTAAAAGGGTGGGGGTCGGCCTGCGCAAGTCGCACTTAAAACTTCATTGCGTAGGTTGGAGGGTTATCTTGAATACATGGTGTTCCCTGCCATCTGAGGATCCCATAATCATGCCCCCCCCCACACACACACACACCTCTTCATCTACGAAGCCAAGCCATTCAGGATAATATACAATATCAGTTCATTTAATGTGACCCCACCCCCCACCCCAAAGTTTGAGGAACAAGATTTGAAATTAAACATCATGCAAAAAGCAGGTTTTAAAGATGCTTTATTTTATGCACAATGATAAAAGAAAAACTGAAAAAAATGGGATAGGTTTAAGACTTTTTTTTGCTATGGCTTGATTGTAATACATTGAATATGGTAAATGCAATAAATTAATAGTGTAAGCCCAACCTCATTCCTTAGTCACCACACTCATAATTGGTAAATCAAAAAATAACAGCACATCTGTGTAGGAGATAATTTAAATAAAGAAATATCACAGTCTGGATTATGGGAGCTAGTCCAACTGTTGGCCTAATTTTCACAATTTAATAGCTTTCTAGAAAAAGAATTACTGTTAGGAAGACAATTATGATGCTGATAAATAATTTAAGCTTCTAGAATTTTAACATTGTTAGAAAAAAATCAAAAAAAAATCTAACGAGTGATTGAAACTTGTCTGTTACAGTTTCTGACTACAGAAGAATTATAATCTTAAGATATTAATTTGCTTAATACTTTATTTTTCTATGGAAATTATTTATCCAATATAATTTTTTAAAGTAATGTTAACTGGTTTTTATCAACTGTTTTACTTTAGGATGAAATAAAGATTTTCAATTGGCATTATTTTAGAAAAGTCAAACTTAAATATTTTTCATGAAAGTGTTAAGGGAAAAAAACATTGAAACTACCAGTTAAAAAGAATGTGTTTTAACAACATCTGCTAAAACAAGTTATAAGAAAATGCATAGAATAACAAAAATCTTTTGTTTTTTTGATTACCTTCAAATCAGCTGATGTCTAATTCCTTAGATGAAACTTACCTGCAAATATAAAAAAAATGTAAATAAATTATTCATTTAAAAAAAGTATAGCTTATTTTTTAAAAATTGTAATAGATTTATGAAGAAAGTCTTTTTCAATAAAATATCTCCAACAAAACAACAGATGTTGCAATTTATTCAGTATAAATTAATAAAAGATGTTAATTTAATTTATGCTCTTGAAAGTCTTTAAAAAGAAAAAAAGAAAAGAAAAAAAAAAGAAAAAAAAGAAAGAAAAATCTTTATTATTATTGGATAAAGTATTGTAACACACCACTTTTTTTAATGAAATTTGACCAGTTTTTACCTCCATCCTAATTTTAGTTGTTTTTATACAACTTATTAATTCAGGCCACTGTTTCTATGGCAACGAATAACAGCACAATTGGAAATAAAGAGTAAACCTTCGGTGAGAATCGAATTCACACCCTCATTGCCAGAGGGAGACTAGTTTACGCCTAGCTGCTTTTACCAATCAGTCACGAAGACTTCATGGATTAGCAGGGTGTGAGTTTGATTCTCACTGAAGGCTTAATCTAGATGAGAGGCAAGTTGAGTTACTTAGCAGTGTCTATCACCTCTCCAAGTATTGTGTGACAGGTAGTACTAGGTTATATGGTACCAGCAGCAAGGAAGAATCCATGACCTAATAGTGTTTTCTTCTGTTGACCATCATAGCATACTAGTGTTAAGACCTTTGTCAAGATATCTAGCAATGGGACAGCGTGCAGAGAAAGGTGGGTTCATTTTTCCCTATCACAAAGTAAACACGTGAAGCCAATCCTGTCTTGAGTGCTGATAACCACTATACCATGTCACACCTATTGGTATACTTGCATATAATCACCTGATCAAATGCAGTGAATAGGTGGCTGGAAAGTTACAGGCTGCTTTCCACACATAGCAATGAATCAACAGCTGCAAATATCTTTGAAGTCTAATTTATCCTTTCAAACCGTATCAGCACCCATGGCATGTAAAGGCTTTCTAGCAACAAATTAAAATATAAAATAATTTTCCTTATCAAGTGTCTATGCCATAAATCTGTTACTAAAATGTCTACATTCAAAATTTGCTATATACATATTCTATATATTTACAAATACATTGTTCTGTTTAACCGTGACAAAATTTGCTTACAAATTTTGGTTTTTGGGACAAAATAAGATCACTTGACTTTAATCTATTAAAAACAATGAATTACAGGTATACCTTGATTAGTGCGGTTAGTTTGTTCAAAAGTTTTCCGCATTGTTCAAAACTGCACTGTTCAAGGTTTTATTATAATTTAATGTGGGTTTTTTTCCAGTTTATACTTAGTTACATTAATTTGTACAGCAAAACCATACTACAAAACCCGCATTATTCAAGGTATTCCTGTACTTTATTAGTATATCAATTAAAAGTAACTAGTTATTAATAATTTTCAACTAGTATTTCTTTCATCTTAATTCAATTGTATTTTATTGCAAATTCTCGGCCGTGCTAAGACAGGGTTCATGAGGAAAAAAGAATGTGTTCAGGTCTCGCCAGAGGGATGGTCAAGATACTACGACTCTTCTGTTTTCATGTTCTCAAAAATAATCTGTAAAAATAGTATTATTTTAAAGGTGATTTTTATCAGCAAATTTGTAGTATCTGAAAAATGGCTGACTAAAATTTTGATGCATTTTTTTATATTGGTTCATAAAATTTTAGCAAGAATACGCCTGAATATGAATAAATCTGGCATAATTGTTTAGAAAGTTCTATTAAAAAATTCAAATTTTCAAGCTTACAAACCTGCTTTTTTTTCAGTTTTCAAAAAGATCAGAGAGCACTGATTTACTTGGATGTTTAGTGAATAGAGGTTCATGTATAGAGTTACCTTTGAAAAACAGCCTTTTATTATTGACAAAACAGGAACTTAAAAATAAAATAAGCTAACTGGCTCCTAGAAATAGTAATCCAATTAAGCTAATCACAAATAACCTCATTCCCTCAAAATAAATAATCCAACAGATTCACCTATATTGGCTACTTTATCATTAACCATCCTTTAAATAAAAACATTAAACAACTTAATATAGAGACCCTGGAATACAGAAGGAACGTGCTGACCTAACGGAAGTCTATAGAATCCCGAACATACATAGAGTGGATACGGACGTTCATTGCTCAAAATGCCCTGATAAGAAAATGCTGACTTCATCTATCTGCAGTAAAACCAGAGGACACAGCCATAAACTACAAATTCAGACCTCCACAAGAATAGCAAACACATGGAACAGCCTAAGTGAAAAGACGATCACATCTGAGAATATAAATATTTTTTAAAAATAATCTTTATTCTGATATCAGCTATACCAAGTTTAACTACCAATTAATTAACTGCTGTCAAAGTCTATTTCAAGTACATTACCAAACATCAAAAGCATCAGTTAATTAATATAAGCTGCAGTGATGTTTAGTGTACAAATGAAGTTATGCAATAACATAATTTTGTGTAGTCCATAAATTCATTGAATTTGTACACAGAAGTTAATAAATCTAGTTGCTCAAATTTCACAGTGGATGCAAATATGGAAATACTGTGACAATCATTTGTCCCTCTGTTACATATACTTACAAGAATGAAAGTGATTACCTTCGTACTACTAACCATATCAGGTCAAACTTAATAGGTAAGTTTTTTTTCCAAAATGAAAAATCCTATGAAAATTCATATTGGAAGTTAAGAATTAACTGGAAGAGATATAATAATCACAACGAACAAATTCGTTTTTTTAAACAAAATAACAAAAATGAAGTGCTGTAGCCTGTAAATAAGGAAGTGTGAAAATGAACAGTGTGATTTTTCTTGGTTCTAACCATGGACTCTTTCACTTGAAGGTAACAATTGTGCTGATAAAAAATATGCTATACACACCATTTGAAACAATAGACTCTTCCACTGTAATGTTTTTTTTGTTTTTTTTAGTTTCTCTTCTAAAAAAAGCATCTTATAGAATTCAAATAATCCTACTTTTCAAAAGTTTGCATTACACCACTTTTTCGAAAAAAGGCAAAAAGCAAAAGTAGTGTTCAGCTTTGTTTTGCAGCAAGCCATTATAGAGGCAGCACACACCTTCTTCCGTTCTCTTCTAAACTCCAGTCTCCTGTACCTCCCACCATGACAACCTCTAATTAATCAGCTTGACATACCATCCTCAACATTTTGGGGGGTCTGGGAACACTCAAAAAATGTTCTTCGCTTTATGCCATTTCTGCTTATGAAATGTTCTTATAGGAATGCTCTACTTGCGGATGGCCTCTTATATCATGTTCAAATGCAATGTACTAGCAATCCTCATCTTGAATAAACAAACATAATATACAATATATAATTTTCTTACCAGTATGATACATACATAAATATATACCGATTTCAAATCTTAATTATTTTATTGTCACCAATATTTTTTTCACTTATTATTCATTTATTTATTGTGAACCTGCGACCCAGTTAGCAGGACCATGCGACCCAGTTAGCAGGACCATGCAACCCAGTAATGGGTTGCGATCCAGTCAGCAGTATTTTGAAGAACCTTAATGAACCAGAAAATGATGAGATTTTCTGAGGGTTCATGCTAAGAAGATAATTGAGAAGACACCTCATGGCACCCTTTTCCTGGTTGTTAAAATTTATTGCTTACATTTCACTGGTTATCAGTGACCATATCTACTTTTCATGACTCTTCCCCCATATTCTATCACTTTAGCCTCTTGAAAGGCAACAGTATGTTATATATCATAGTAGGTATCCCAAACCAAAATCTTTGTATCAATATATCTAAAAAAAAAAATTTTTTTTAAAAGCCTTAACACAGACTGATACAACTGGACAAGATGAGAAAAATGATGTCAAATTTATCTTTGTAACTCAATTAGTAAGTGAGTTATAACAATTCAAAGTTCATCAGGGCTTAGAAGATTTACGGACTCACATGCTATTGGGCTCGGAGCCATTTTGATGATGTATAACTGACCACTCAGGCTTCAAACAAGTGACAAATCAATATAAATGTAATGTTATATAAATTGTCTTACGATACAAGAAATATAATATTAATGGAATCAATAATTATCAGATCAGACTGGCCTAAACATGGGGGGAAATGACGTTCAAGAAAGAAAAATAGTGCAAAGACAGCTCAGAAAAGCAACTTTGGCTGTTCACACAAGATCCATTTTTATCTATTACCTCCTTGAAACTTTTTAATATGACTCATAGCACAACAGAGAAAAAGCTAAATTTTTTTTTCAGTCACACAGATAACACGTCAATTTTAATAGTATTTGCTTAATAATTTTTATAGACGAATTGAAAAATTAACAGGAAAGATTATCAAGAGAATTGCCGAGAAAATATCCTGAAATTCATTGCAATACAATGTAAATATATTATCTAGATATATTGATAATTTTTCGCCTTATATTGCTTGTTAGATTTTAAACATACTCTGAGGATGTAATGAACTTCACTAATTAGTTAAGAAATAGTATATTTAGACATGTGACCATATAAAATACAAGTATACCTTGATTAGTGTGGTTAATCGGTTCCAAAATTTTCTGTACTGTTCAAGGTCTTATAATTTGATGTGGGTTTTTTTTCAGCTTATAATTAATTAATTTGTACAGCAATACTTTAACCATACTACATAAAAAACGCACTATTCAAGGTATTCCTGTACGCATTTCATTGGAATGTTTTCATACTAAAATGAAAAAAAATGAATAAAAAACATTGTTACAGAGGATTTGTTGCAATAAAAGCTAAATGTCATTAAAATATAAGTTGACGCCTCATTTCTTGGTAAAAGTTCTGGTTTAAGAGGAACTCATCTTACATACAAAGTGCCTGACATATGATCAGTCTATATTTACAAAGAGGATTCCAGTTTTTATCTTTAGTGAAAATCTGCACCAAGCAACAACCTACCAAAGTCAGAATAGCTCTTACCTTGTTCAAAGATCCAAACTCCCACCTAACAGAATAAGTCCTGACAACAACAATCTACTGTTCTGTTGAGACCACAGGCTTGTTTTAACCTAGACCACAGAACATTTTTATAAACAGCCCCACTTTGAAAGAATGTCCAAAAAATAAATGAAATAAAATAAAAATAAGCAAACAAGCTTCCTGTGAAGCAAACTTAATTTGAAAAGAACTTCAGAGAGAAGAAAATAATGAGTACAGATAACAAACCCTGCCAAAAAGAATGACCAATTTTGTTTACTTTAACTCTAATAGTCTGATACAAATTAAACAGATGAAACAACACAATGAATATTCAAGTGATGATAAATTTAATTCTAAAAATTCTATTTTGTATGAGTAGCTTCTATAGGTTGTTATTTATTGCTCTGAAGCTTCCAATACTATAGAGTAACTGATGAAGAATTACATATTCTGTTTATTATTTAATATGTACAAAAATGTTAGAAATAATTAAATTGCCTAAGAAAATCATATATCATACTAGCATTCCAAGGGAAATTATGAATCACCTTCATGCATATATGCTGTGTTGGGGTGAACAATTAAAAAGGGCTGTGATCACTAAAAAAATGAATTTTCAAAAAACAAGCATGCACAAACTACTGACCAATTTAGCTTACATTGAAAATTGAACCCCCCACTAAAACCCTATTTTGGAGGAGAATTTTCAAAAGACCAAAAAAGCATTTTCCCTACTCATTGAGGGGAGCGCGTGTACACAATTTCAAGTTTCTACTATGAACGATTAGAGCTGGGCTAACATAGATACATATAAATGTGTGAAAACATAATTAAACCAGTGTTTTGGGTAGTGGTGATTAATATATTTTTAACTTCAGAGTCATTATATTTTATTACTTCCTATGATTTCCTATATAAAAGGAACACATGTTCCAGTTTAGGCAGACCTGGCAGACCTCTAACTGTATACCCAATTGCAATTCTGGGATTTCCCTGACTGCATGACAAGCTGCAAAAAAAAATCATACAACAATGATTTCTTGACACCCTTGTGTTCTTGTTAAATTTGTCTTCATATTACAGTAGACAACAAGATTGGATTTATTTATACCTAGTACATACACATTAATGTACTTAGTTATATTTGGCATTCATTGATTAGGATACAGTTATTGCTGTTTTATAAGGTCAACCAAAGGTAGAACATTGAATGAAAGTTCAAAACTTGTGACCTTCAGTACTGTGGTGTACTACAATCACCTCTATTATAAAATAGACTAGCATGGATACCCATAAAAAAATGACAGGATTATTTATGTATGGATCGGCTATAAGGAGCCCAAAACGATTTTATTAGGTCATTTTTTTTTTATTAATTCAAGT
>VCCN01002162.1:1469717-1485288 GCA_006491835.1 Architeuthis dux | reverse complement strand
TTTTTTTTATAAACACTTACATCAAAACTGACTACAATTCTAATGTTTGCCTCAATCAGCTTTGAGTTATTACTTTGCAATAAATGAAAGGCATTATTTTAAATACATGAATTCTGTGAAGCAATTTTTCATGCAAGACTTAAAAATATTAAATTAAAACAAAAACAGTTAATTGTATCAACATAGAAAAAGTTTATGTTAGTGTTTTTGTAAACACTGTATTAGGAAATTGCAGATATTAATTGTTTTTCTGAAAATGAAAACCCATTTTTAATTGACAATTTATTCTTAAATAATATATTTGTTAACAAGTCAGTAAATATTTCATCAATTTTTACTACAATGTTTTAGACAAATATAGAAAGACTAAATTCATTATTTTCATGTTTTATTCTTGTCAGAGCTCAATTTATGTTATAATAGAACTTGACCTGTAAGGAATGTAATTTCTGCATTTGGGAAGTGAATAAACTGTAATTTGCATGTGGAGATTTCAATTTAGAAAATCAGTAAAGATCTCTAGCAAAATGATCAATGATGATTTGAAGGCTGTCATGAAAAATAATCAAAAATTCTCAATCAGAGAACTCACAGCAAACTCATCAATTAGAACCATCTGAAATCATTCAAGAATGATTGGCGGGCGGGAGAGGCTTGACTTGAAAAATGGATTCTATTTGAATATAATATGGAACAAAAAAATCATATATGTCCCAACAGTATGAAATTCATCAGGTTTTGCATATCATCGCTTCCAAAGAAAATGAAAACCAGATTTTGTATAACAATTCGTAAAGATCTGCATAATGGGTCAGTATGGAATTCAAAACATCAATCGAAAACACATTTTATGCCTGGAAGGTTTCTGTGAGCATTTGGTGGAACAGGAATGGTTTTGATAAGAGTGACCAAACATTTAATGCACATAGATATGTAGATCAGATTGAAATAGTGCATTCAAATTACAAACAGTGCTCAGTTTGGTGAACAAAAAAAAATGTCATTTTGATGCATAACAAAACCCAAACTCATGTGAATATTTTCATGGGGATTAACTATAGCTTTTGTCGAGCAAGTTAAAACTTACAGCAAGCAAATTAAAAAAATTCAGCAAGCAAATTAAAAACAACGACAAGAAAACTGAATCGATGAACATGAATAATCTGATAATTACTGATACTGCTTCAATCACTGCAAATGTTAATTAAATTTGTTGAAACTTGTCTCTTAATAAAATTCATGGGTCTTTTTCATTAGTCTTGTGATCTGGAACCCTAACTGAAAATAATGTATAGAGTTAGGAATAGGGTTTTGTAATAATAAAGACCCAGCATTTTGGGTCTTTATCATCAAGAAAAGAAAATGCAATTTTGTTGGGGACTAACAAAAAAGAGCCATGAATTTTATTAAGAGACAAGTTTCAACTAATTTAACTCAAGAAATGAACATTTGCAGCAATTAAAGCAGTATCAGAAATTATTTGATTATTTATGTTCACCAATTTTGTGCCATTGTTTTTAATTTGCTTGCTCTATTTTTCAATTTGCCTGCTCTATTTTTTAAATTTGTTTGCTGCTGTAAGTTTTAACTTGCTGGGGAAAAGGTATAGTATATTTATAAAAAGTATAATAATCTCTACTACAAGATTGCTAAAGTAACAATGTAGAAATAAAATAAAAAATTGTGAATGTCAACAAATGTAATTAGTTATTATTAACCTTTCTATGATTAAATGTGTTGTCCAAAAATATTTCTATTCAGTGATTCACACTCACAGATCAGAAGTTATTATGTAAATATAATTTTTACATTATTAGATATAATATAACCTTTTATGTAGTCAACTACATAGTAATTATGAATGCTTGCATATTCACGAGGCTGTTAGACATTGTCCAAGGTAAAGGAGCTTCACAATAGATTACTTTAAATATGTGTCCACATTATTTGTCCACAGGGCCAGCCAACTTTTTCCCTAAATATCTGCAATAAAAATAGTTTGATGCTAAATGACTTATACATATGTCAATGTTTAAAATAAAAAACATAACAAAATCATTACATGCAAGGAGACATAATCTAGTTGAAGAAACAATTTAAAATTAGTTAATTCATATGAAGAGAAGAAAAATTATTAAAGGATAATATCATTAGGTCTACTCTTACTCATTTTGTAGTTTTAATTTTCTAAACTTTTTAAAAGCATTATACTTCAACTTGATTAGAAATACTGCTTATTTCTTCAATTTTAAAAATGTAATCTCTTTTCATTAATACAGAATATGGAATACAGAAGAAAACATGCTGACCTATTGGAAGTCTATAGAATCCGGAACAACATACATAGAGTGGATACTGACGTTCATTGCTCAAAATGCCCTGATAAGAAAATGCTGACTTCATCTATCTGCAGTAAAACCAGAGGACACAGCCATAAACTAATTCAGATCTCCGCTGGTGTTAGAAAAAAAATTTTCTCGGCAAGAGTAGCAAACACATGGAACAGCCTAATTGAAGCGAAAAGACTTACATCCGAGAATATCAATATTTAAAAAAATAATCTTAATTCTGATAGCGGCCATACAAAATTTAACTACCAATTTTCTCATTAGTTTAATCCCACCCCAACTAAACTGAGGCTGGCTTAATGACGCAATTAACTGCTGTCAAAAAAGCCTATTTCAAGTACATTCAAGTACATTACATTAACCTCAAAGTGATGTGCCAAATGGGAAAAAGAAAAAAAAAAGTCTACCTTCCGACATGAAAACTACTCCAAATAGTAATATTATCTTGAATTTTTATTAGATGAAGTATTGTCAATCATTATTAATTTTTGACCGGCATTTCTTTAATCTTAATTGCTTTTCATCACAAAAGTAATATCTATCCATCATTTTTATTGCAAATTTCAGAATGCCAACTCATTTCAATAGATCAATCTACTTTCTTTTTTTATTGGACTCAATTTAATTATTCAGCTGTTACTTTTATTACAACCTCATTAATCATTCATGAAAAAAAAAAGATTTGTACAGTAATACCTTGATTAGTGCGGTTAATTCATTCCAAAATTTTCAGCACTGTTCGAACTGCACAAGGTCTTTTTATAATTTTAATGTATGGAAGGCTCAAACGCACTTATTGTTTTTTGTTTACATAACTAAAACTATTCAATTTTTTTTTACATTCACTGCATTTATTTCACTATTCATATAATATTACATATAAGATGTGTAAAAAGGTTTTTCGAACAAAAACTGAGATGTAAACTAAACTGATTTTCATTCGTTTTTTTGTGACCATGGGGTTGGCAGAGAATATATGCTGTGCGTACTTTCTAGTTCCTTATATTATACTCAAAAAATGTATTGAATTATTTCTTCACATGAAAAATATAACAATTTCTGTATATCCAGTTGATTAGTTCCAGATTTATTTTTCAGCAGAAACTATTAAGAATTTAACCTTTTGTTGAGTGAAGGAGACTTTGAGAAGTTACCAGTTTTGTTTAGAGATAGTTTTGTTCACTATTGTAACAACAAGGACAAACACAAACTTGCCAATTGCAATTTTTTATGTCGACCGCTATTATTTTTTTATTTTTAAGTTACATGGATAATTACATTTTTACAAAAATTAATTTATAAAAAGATTGATAATAAAAAATTTCAAAAATGTTACAAAGCTAAACTGGTCAACTTTATATCACTTTTGTTAATAAAAAGTTTTTTGATTTTTAAGAAAGAAAAAAAAGAAAAAAGAAAAAAAAATGGACTTTTAAGGAAAAGAAGTTTTGGAATTTTAAGGAAAACAAATTTTGGAATTTTAAGGGGAAAAGAATTTGGATTTCTATGGAAAAAAACATTTGGATTTTCAAGAAAAAAAATCTTCCATGGCAACCTTGCTTTGAGCTACTGCTAATTAGAATTTAATCTTTGGTACCAAAGGATGATGACATTTTTATGAAAATCAAAGCTGTTAAAAAAAGTAACTAAACCCTGAGCTAAAAATAAATCGAAGTTGAATCAAGTGATATACTTCCACAGTATCTGAATTCCCAATAAAATCAACTAATCTAATTAATAATTTGTAAAACACTTCTAATATACAATTACAAAAGGTAAAAATGCTATTCAGGATTCAGTGACATATTTAATGCATACATTAAAACAAGTTCTTCATTCTTAAATCCTTCAAGAGAAATGTTTTTTCAAGAGATCAAGTAACAAAGATGTCTGCTAATGATTCAGAGAAGGTAAGTACAGCAAGAAAAATAAGTACAAAAGAAGAAACCAGCGGAAACATCTGGCAGAGATGATTGTGCTTAAACATCCTGTCTGTATAAGATCCCAGGATACTTATCGTATCGCTTTTTGATATTCCCCAGTTAATTATAAATTAAAAGCTCAAGGTAAAGTTAAGATTTCTTCACTGTTTACTAACTATTAAGTAAAAATTAAGTTATTTGTAAAATAATATTTCTTAAAAAGATATACAATTCTGTATCAACTTCAGTTTTTGTAAAAGTTAGCTTAGCAGGCAAAATCTACATATATACTAGTTATAATGTCTACTTTTTAAAATGGGGCTTTTATAATAGTGATTACAAAAATTGTTATTACTCTACATGAAGAATGTTTAAGTTATATAATTCTCTAATAATACAAAGGAAAACATTCCATTATAGTTCAGCCAAAGAAAATGGCTAAGAATTCTTTAAAAAAATGTTAACCTTAAAATAACATGCAATTTGAGAAATGTCAACCACTTTTCTAGTTACCTGGACTATATGCTCATATTTTTGTATATAATGTTCACAACATTCCAAAACAGTAAATTCTATGATTATTTATAATCGGCTTAACTTTGTAACACTTTAAAACTTCATCCAAAAAACATGAATGGAGTCCGTTTTGTCTCCCTCCAGGACAAAGCGTATGGAGATCGTGATATACCTATTTGTCAGAATCTCCCTCTCAGCCTCGCTGATGTAGTCCAGAAGAAAGCAGAGAGCAATATGTCTTGCATCAACTTGGCTGCAGGAACTACTGGAAGGACATCAAATTGGGCATCAAACTGTCTTAAGAAGGCTCTACCACTGGTTTGGTATCAGAGTTGTCCTCCTAGACTGGTTGTCTTCCCAAGGCTAGTGAGCCCAATCTGCCATGCTATTTTACCCATAGTTGGGGGAGAAGAGATGTATTCATGCCTTTCCCAAGAGCATTAGTGAGAAGTGAACATAAACAGCCTAGATGTTTGAACTCAGGTCGCCGATTCCATTGTCCGCGCCATTACCACTACGCCAATCGCACCTCCTCCACATAAAAAACAAAAATAGCTTGATTTGAACTTTGTGCAAGAAGTATCATTGCTATTCTTTGGTTTAGTTAGCATTTTATATTTCTTTAATAATGTTGACATTACTACAAATTCAGTTGGTCCATGTCACATCACTTTAAAACACAATGCTAGTAATTTCTTAAAGTAAATTATTAACATGATGCCTGAGGATAGTTTAAACTGAAGGATTCAATTAATAATATGACTTTATTACAGGATATGCACAAACATCAAATATACAAACTAAAATCAGTCCCTAGTGGTATTTGAACCCATAATTGTGTAGTAATATATTTTAACTGTTCAAGAATAAATTTAAACTATAAGTTTAAACTCAGGTCTTCACAAATTTCAGATTTTGTGCTGAAAGACACTGTCTATTTTTGGGGATGGTCATAATCTTTGCTGAGAAAAGATATAGTCCGGGGGCCAGCAGGGCCTACTGTGCCCCCCATCCCCAATCAGGGTACCAAAAATGTTCTTTAGGATGTCCGCTTTCAAAAAAAAGATTATATAATTAGGGGCAGATGGATTTGGAATGGGCAGGCCATGAATCAAGAGATTTGATTCTAGAGATATCAGTAAGGGCTTAAAAAGGACCCATTTTTTATTGAGAAGTTAGAGAGACAGGATTTTGGCTGTAAGGATCAAGAACTCACGCCAGCCTTGGACGTGTGTGAAGTTAATTACCCGTGACCAACACTCGCCTAAGTTTGTTAGTCTCTCCGTTTCTCTCCGTAACCAACTTGGCCATGTATAAGCTATCGCCGGGCAAAATGTAAACATGTCCCTGTATATGTTTTGAAAGCTGCCAAGATATATCTATCTGTCCGTGTATGAAAATAAACATCTATAAGCTATAAACGAGATCTTGTTTGTTTCATCCTTCAATTGCACGCTGTCCTATGAAATTTCTTCCCGCAAGTTAATAAACTATGTCTGCATGTTAATAACAACAATAACATGATTACTCAACGCTGACTAATACGTTGTGCAATAACGTTATATAGACTTTTTTGGCAATATAATAATATATACCATTTCTTATTTCAAATTTTTTCTAGAGTAGAATCTCCAACCAATAGATAACTCATCTACAAAAATAATGAATTTTTTTGTCGCAAGTAGTGTGATTAATAGCATAGCTACTAACATTATTACAGGCTTTCAACTATTAGGTTGGTGCAAAAATATTTGCAGTTTTTCACCATCAACTTTAAAGCAGTATATCAGAGCTTAGAATAAAAGTTATTAATCGAAATAAGAATCTTCAGAATCTACACATTTTTGCCAACTAGAAACATGTCCATTTATTCCGGAAGCATAGAATTCTGGGGTGCTGGAACCAATGAATTCTTCGAAGGCCTTTTTGAGCTGCTGCTTGGTTGTTGAAGACTTTCCCTTGCAGGAAGTGGTCGAAACTCAAAATCCTTGAAAAAGTGGTAGTCAGTCGGAGAGAGCTGGGTGGGGTAGAATTTCATAGCTTAGTTTGTTCAATTTCTGCAGAGTCATTCACACGACATGCGGTTGGGCATTGTCATGGAGAAGAATTGGTCCTTTTTGATTGACCAATAGTGAATGTAACCGTTGCAGTTCTTGGTACATTGTTGATTTCTTTTGCTGTGATGGTTTCGCCAGGATTCAAGAAGTTGTAGGGGATGATTCCACTTGCCAACCACCAAACAGGGACTATAATCTTTTAATGCCGGTTTGGTTTGGGGAAGTTTTTGATGCTTCACCTCTGTTCAACCACTGCATGGAACGCCATCACATGTCACAATGCGATCAAGAAATGGATCATTTTGTTGTGCAAAAGAAGCAGATGTTGTAATGGCAAATCTTTGAATTTTCATTCAGTTCGTGTGCACTGTGGTACAAATGTTGAATGGCCAACTTTTAGTTTCCTCTGCAACCTCTCGAGTAGTTTTGCGTGGGTACACCTCGATAATGCCCCTGAATTGGATGTCGTCAATCACAAAAGGATGTCCACGACCCTCCTCATCCCAAAGGTTCTCGCCTCCGTTTCAAAATTTTTGGAACCAATGCTGAGCTGTACGTTCGTTGACAGTCCCCTGGCCAAATACTTGGTTGATATTGCGAGCAATTTTGATTGAATTTGCTTTTTTCCATCTTTGATTTGACAGACTCATATAAACCAGAATAAATATTGAAAAGAAAATGCTCAGGTTAAATAAATAGAGCAGAATTCACGCTTTAAAATGGTATATTCCATCAACATAGTTTATTCCAAAATAAGCATCAAAGTTTAAAATAACAAAAACTACAATTATTTTTGCACCAACCTAATACATACTAGCTACTCAAATTAAAAAGAAGGCCAACAAGAGAAGGTATGACAATAGTCTGGCATGCTATTTGTTGAGGTCAAAGAGAAGTATTAGCATGAACAAAATAGAATGTAAATAATAAGAATGTATCAAAAACCTGTCTACTCAACTTATTATGAACAATACAAACCAAAAAAGTATATGTAAAATTGCTTACAGCAATTTTACATATACTTCAACACTACAAATCTCTCATGACATCAATAATAATACAACAATACAACCATCACTATAGTGTGTTCTGAATGTGATACTGTATAAGTTGTAAGTCACACTGTTAAAATTTCCAAACCAAAGCAGGAAATGACAAAATAGATTTAAAAACTTAAAAGATCAAACTTTATTTCAGCTGGTACATTAGGTACAAGAACAGCGTCACCATAGAACATTAGTAAAATCAGATTTTTAAGTTGTTGTGAGATTTTTGTGGATAGTACATTAAGTTTGGCATGCAAAACACAACAGAACTGTAAATGGTGGAGTTCTGTGTGTATGTTCCAGCTGTTATGTCAGTTGAGCTGGGGTTCTTATGATGCAGCTTGCCAGTGAAAAGTTTTCAGTTAATATTCAAAGACACAAGGCGCATAACTGGTTGTGAGGAATAAAAGCATGTTCGTCTGAAGAAACTGGAACATGCATGCCTTAAATGAAGGGTCCAAAGAAATTTCATCAAGGCTCCTGGTTCCTAAGAATAGACTTAGTCTCCATTGTTATAAGAGATGTTTGCTTTCTTCTCAGTCATTGACTGCAAACAATTTTTATGGCATTTCTTCATCTTAGTCCCTTAAATAAAGTGCGTTATAGTGTCATACATCCAGAATTTGTGGTTGATAAAGTAAACACACAGGCTAAATTGAAATTAAGTATTTCAGATCAGAAATCCAAGGGAAATTATGAACCACCGCCACCCATATGCTTCTTTTTACCTTGTAAATTAAAGTTACTTTGATGAAAATTGTACCAGTATGGTTTGAACCATAAGTGTATGATTTTTAAAAAAAAAGAAGTCTGGTTAGTCACTGAATAGAAACCATCACTTGACCAATGTCTTTGTGCAGCATGCAGTGATGAAAAAAGGGGGTGATCAATGAATAAGTGATCACTAAAACAGTTTGAATTTTCAGAAAACAAGTGTGAATGCTGCCAGACACAAACGAATGGATCAATCAAAGATAAACTTACATTGCAAATTGAACCCCCACTAAAAACACAACAAAAACATTTCCTACTCATTGAGGGGAGTGTGTGTGTGCAAAATTTAAAGTTTCTACTATGAACAGTTAGGGCTGGGCGAAGTCTGGATACATATAACTTTCAAAACACATGAATAACCTAAAACCCAGCAACAGTGTTTAAACCGGTCTGTTGTGGGTAGCAGTGATTAAAAATGAAGTTTGTAGTTAAATTGCCAGTGCCAGGTAGGTATGAATCACTAACCATGAATTAATCAGTGATATATATTTGTAGATACAAGTAGAACAGACATAGTCATCAAGCTTGGAATGGTATCTACTTAGAAGATAAGAATAGTGCACCTGGTAGAAGAAAAAAATGGGGGGGGGCTAGAGCAGCCAATCTATACCACTGATGACTCCATTTAAGTGCACAGAATTGTGACAAATAACCATATACAAAAAGAGAAAGGTTACTTGGAAACAAAGCAAAACTCCAATCCAAGACTGAAGTTGACTTTACTTTCCTATGTAACAAGAACAATCCTCACCAAAAATAAGGGAGTAAATCAGCATTTCACTACCAAGATTTGATACCACCTGTGCTAAACTGACAAGTCTTACATACCTTCAAAACTTATAATAGAATTACGCAAGGAAGTAGAAGTAGGAGCAGAGTTTGACTCTGGAGCAGTCAGGCTTGTCTTCTTAGTCAGTCTTATACTTACAATATCCACAATAAGAACAATCTACTGGATTAAGAGACTTGATCTCATCTATTTTAGTATATAAAGAAGAAAAAGAAAACGTTTTCAACATAGTTTCTCCCCAAGTAAATAACCCTGGGGTTCTTGTGTTTCATTATACATGCCTACTTCATTCTACCTATTTCTATGGAGTTAAAGGAATCCAAAAAGGAAAGGTTTGTCCATAAACTGACTTACTCCTCCCAGATTTGGTATGGAGAGAATTGCTGGAGTGTGAGATAGCAGTTGTCAGACTTGAAATCTAAGATGTTGAATGGAGGAAGGGAAAATAGTCTTTGGTAGTAGCAGTAATAATATCAATAAAGATGGTACATTAACAGAAAATAAATGTTATTTTATGGCTATATATACAATAAATCAATTGTTAAATGAAAAATGATAATTTTTACACACACACACACACACACAACTGAAATAAATTATTTCAATGTATCTAGATGAGACATGTTGATTAGTTATAGCATTAAAAAACAAAACAAACACAAATCAATATCACAAAATGAACTTAAATTCATTTATTCAAAATTTCAGTTAGTGAATATTAAGCTTTTCCCTGGAATACAGCTCTAGTCATAGATTTAAATGGTGCCAGCATTCATCTCTTCATATATTGTATAAGTTTTCATGGCAAACGATAACAGGTCAATAAAGCCAATTAACATTAAGGTTTTTAATAAGAATGTTTGGATCATACACTCAATTCAAAAGTTGACAATTTCATTAGGTCAAATATAACACATTTCCTAGACAGAGGGTGAAGCTTCCCATCACCACTAATGATGGCAGAGCATTGTCATAGCTTAACAATGGGTTTATATTCTTTAAAGATGTCCAAGTCCAAAGACAAGTGAAAAATATTTCTTCATCATCCTATTCCAATTTTTAGAGCTGGGGTATTCAAGCTTTTTTGCTCACTGCCCACTTTGACATATTTTAAAGAGATTAAAACATGCTACCGCCCTACTAACATAAAATATTTGTTTTACAGCATAGCAACCAAACTACCGCCCACTTAAAATTGCCCACTAGTAGGCAGTACCACCCATGTGGAGACCCCTGTTTTAGAGTTATAAGTCTTCAGAAAAATATAGAAATAAATGCAAAATTAACTGACTCATGATTGGGTCAGGATGAATAAGATATCCACCATGAGGAAATGCAAGCCATGCACACTACAGCACCCACGTTTTTCATTTTATGCTTATACTTCCTCTGGAATATTCTCTCTCGCTTCGGATGCT
Source organism: Architeuthis dux (assembly GCA_006491835.1). Taxonomy (NCBI): domain Eukaryota; kingdom Metazoa; phylum Mollusca; class Cephalopoda; order Oegopsida; family Architeuthidae; genus Architeuthis; species Architeuthis dux. Next base: position 1,474,417 of record VCCN01002162.1, on the reverse strand, counting down.
TTACTCGATTCATACAGATAATTAAAATGTTACATGAAGAAATGGTTGGATCAGTCCTGCACAAAGGAACACTCTCTCCACCCTTTGAAATAACAGGAGTGAAGCAAGGATGTGTCCCTGCACCAACCCTCATCTCCCTGTATCTTGCAGGGAGGCTATGGAAAACAGCTGATGCATGACAACCTGACATCATCTTAAGATATCACTATGATGGAGGTTTATTTAATCTGAGTAGGCAAAGACTCAAGAATCCATTACACTTGAATTACAGAATGCAGATGACAACATGGTTCCCTCACTGTCACCAGTGAACTCAGTCACTTTTATGGATGCCTACGAAGCCTTTGGCATGAAAGTGGATGTCAACAAGACAAAAATCTTGTCCCAAGCACCATCGGGGAAAGTCTTGGAACTTTTTGACATTCAAATTTATGGACAATCAATGGAACATGCTTGCAAGCTTCCATAGGAAGCATATTGAACATTCATGCAAATGTCGACAAGAACATATCCAAGTAACTGAATGTTGCTCACAGTGTATATGGAAAACTTCAGCATGGCCAGTCAAAGAAAACAAAAATCATGGTATGTCAAACAGTAGTTGTCAACACATTGCTCTATGGATGTGAAACAGACTGAATCATTGTAACACAAGAGCCTTGAAAGATTCCATCAATCAAAAGCTGTTGTCATTCTTTGGCATCAGGTGGGGGGACAGAGTCATCAACAATCAAGCCTTTGAACATGCCAATCAAATGAGTATTGAAGCTACCATCAAACTTTACTAGAGAGGACACGTTTTCTGAATGAAGAACAAAAGACTACCAAAGCAAATCCAATATTCCAAACTCAGAGAAGGAAAAAAAAAATGATAATGATCAACCCAAGTCTACCCTCCAGATTTTTTGACATTCAACCATCTGATTCTGAAACTTCTGCATGTGACCGGCCAATATGAAGAAGAATTTGATATCATGGAATGAAGAAATTTGAAACTAAATGTAGATTAGATGCAAAAGCCAAATGAAAAACATGCAAGCTGGGACAATAAGAACGAATCAACAATCCAAACATCACTGGGCTAATTCCATGCATTGTGTGTGGAACAATATATGCCTTCCAAGGGTTGAACTTCAAGCCATGAAAAATGACACTTCATGATGATGATAATGATACTTCCTTGAAGAATAGACCAATAAAATCTTACTTATTCAAAGCAAATCCAGACACCAAGGAGTCAAAAGTTGGGAAAAAAGCTCAAAATACTCATCTTAAGAAACTATCTGCTAAGATTCAACAAACTATCATTTAGTTATCTTTATACACACAAATCCAAATGGAGAACTGGTTATGCAATTTTGTTCTGATCCTATATTCCTGCACATGGCAAATGTATACACTGCTATTAGCTTGAATAAAATATCATATACAATACATACAGACTGCCTTCATATTTGTAGAGCTCGATCAACAGTGTGCATTTAATTCAAATATCAAATCAAAAATGGAAATTGATTGCTTGTCACTAAAGAATATCAATAAATGTTGCTGAGGTCATGTCAAAACTAAGACTTCTATTGGTCAATTATTAATAAGTGATGATTAGAAACAAGATTTCAGTATTGTCCCCAAGAATAGCTTTGCAATCTCATTGAAGTTAATAGACATACTTTAAAGACACCACAACTATATTGTCATCTAACAGTAGACATACATTTAAGAAAAGACAGTTTTGAAGCTTTATCTCTATGGCCCTAACACTTATTCAAATAGGTAAAATAATGAACTTTAAATCAGTGTAAAGAGCCCTTTTAATTGACAGTCAGTCTAAAATCTAGAATTCATATATAATAGAAATATTTCATATATTTTACATACAGACAATTATTTTATAGATGTATGTATTTACTTTTACAAAGTATTAATTTCAATAGACAATATAAACTGCAAAATAGTACTTCTGAGTAATAAGTATGTAGGGGAAAGTTTATTGGCAGGAATGTAAGTTAAATAAATTGTCATCTTCCTCTCATTCTAAAGTAGCGGGTCATTATGATTGCCCCTCCCCCCCGCCTTCTCCTTGATTATTTAATACACGAGTATACTCGTACATACTCACACCAGTTGAGATTTATCTATCTCTTTCTCTCATCAAATTATATAATATATCATCAAAAGTAAAAAGAGATAAAGTAACACAGATGCCTACTGAACCAGCTACAAATGCTGTCTTATTTCTTAATCTGATTATACCAGATTAAATGCGGGTGATGACAAGATTCTCTCACCCTCACATCTGTAAGGTAATAAGTATTCAATCAATGCCTGTCACCATGGATAGCTTTCAAAAAAGCCCTTACATAAGGAATTTTTATTACTTAATAGTTTCATGAATACATACACAAAATGGGTCTTAGAATGGTAGTTTTACTTTTTAGAATATGACTGGTAGAGGTGGAGGATAACGAGAATTGAAACTATACACAAAGAAACCTTGATTATCCGAACAAAATGGGCGGGGAGTTTTTTGTTCGGATAACTGATCAAATCATAAAAAAGGAAGCCATACTGAACACAATTACGGGATCTTGCAATCTTGTTCGGATAATCGATGTTTCTCTGTATTGCTTAAATGAATTTAATTAAATCAATGAATATCTTTTTTACAGCATTATCATGCGTGTTGGATATCAGCTGTCGTAACAAAATTGATGAAGCCTTTTACTGGCTTGTTTATCTTAATCCACATTGATTTCATTAAAATTTCCTGTGAACTGAAAGGAATCAGAAACTAGTTATTTTATTAGAATTTGGCTTTTCAGTGGGACATTCATTTAGCAAATAAGAAGCACTATACTTTGATGACTGTATAAAAGCTGTGAAAGTGGATGTTCTGCAATACAATTGAACAAGTTTCCCTATTTTTGTATTGCAATCTGTTTATTCTAAATTTATCTGCCATGTTGAAAATGGTTTTTCATGACTACATACTTTATCTGAGATCTAAACCAAATGGTGATACTCAAAATTCTATTAGTTTTGTAAACATTTTTCCAAAAGTGAAATCATCTTTATTAAATTATAAAATAATATAGGCAAAACCAGAATCATAAACATGATGCAACTCTGCAATAAACAACTAAAATATATCCTCTACCATGAATTGCTAGAAAATATGCCAGAATTAAAATAATTTCAGAAGTTGAACTGATATTTTTCAGTTACTTTGTAAGAACCAGGATGATATCATTAGCAAAAAGAAAACATCCTGTAATTAAACTAAAGTTAATTAATCATTTGCAAAATTTAAATGGAAAAGAAATATTAAGTTTTTAAGTGAGTTTCAGATTACAGGAAAATGTTTCCTGTGTTTGATAATTAAGTTCTTATTTTTATATTCTTATTTTTTTAAATTCTTTTCATTCATATTTTTTTTATTTATTTATAATATAATTTCAACCAATATTAATTTAAGTCAAATTTTGAAATTTCATGTAATAAATTTTAAAATAAAAAATTATATAATAAAATTTTAAAATAGTAGCCTTCATTTCTTTGTGTTATTCTTGATTTTAGTGCCTTTATACTAATTTGTATCAATACGGGGATAAAAATAGTGAACAGAGACAAGAATCACAAGACTTTTCTGAACAAATCATTTAACAAACATTACACAGTTGTACAATAGAAGCACATGATAAAAATATTCTAATTGTATACATAATTAGTAATTATTTCCCATTTATTTGGATCCTTCTAATTTTAAGTCTGAAATCAATGATCAATTAGACAATTAATTTCAAGAAACTAACATCTTCATCCTTAAAAAAATGTGTATTCTGTTTTTAAAAAAAAATGTAAAATGGTATGAATAAAGGCAACAACAAAGTTGGCAATAATAGCCTGTTTTACATTTCAAGAAAATTTCAAAGTATCTTCAATCACCATTTCTTACCTTTTCCACTGATCAATATTGTTCTTGAATATAATCTCAGTACACTTATTGCAGAGTTTTGTGACCATATTATGCTGGTAAAAAATTGAATTATGTACTTATCTTAATGTAGACCATGTGAATTCAAACAACTAGAAAATTATGAAAAGTTTGTACACGGACATAACATTTTATTAATCACAATACATTTCTCAAAATCAATGAGCAAGATTAAGTATTAAATTAAATAATCTTTAAATTTGAAAAGGCTGATCAAAGAATGTAGGTCAAACTTAATTGATATGAACCTACAGTAAACCCTGAAAGAAGTTATAATCCCCATTGTTCATTATCACTGCATTTTATTTGCATATAATTCAGAGGAAGGTCAGGAATAAGTTGTTTTACTTCTATATTAATAGCCATAAACTTCCTTCCTTTACACTTGTAAATAAAAAAAAAGGAAAATAAGAAATTAAGCTCAATCTACACAGAAACCTAGAAAGAAATTGCCCCAGGTGAAAGCTAAACTTATAGTTTTACAATTTTGAGAGCACATCAGCTTAAAGGATCAATAGCAAGTATATAGAGAATTTACCCACTTAGCCACTAAGCACCCATAACCAATTAGTTAACTACATATAAGTAATTAGGCAATTGTTTAGTTTGACTAACTGCCTTCTAAATAATCTACTTTTGACATCTGAAGTGTTTGGAACAAGTTTCATTTTTTATAAATCAATCTTTTATTATTATTGGATGAAGT
>VCCN01002162.1:1431431-1465585 GCA_006491835.1 Architeuthis dux | reverse complement strand
TTCTTTTTTTTCTCTTATGAAAGAGAGTAAATTGAAGGTTAAAGGTTAACAATTCTTTAAAGCTGGATTACAAAGAAAGCCTTGTTAACACACACACACACACACACACAGAGAGTCTTAAGATTCTGCAACAAATCAGCATGTTGCTTGAGAAAGTAATTACCCTTGACAACAGGTTAGGGAAAAGCAGAAGCAAAGAAATGGAGGCTCTTCAAAGAAGAAGTGCAATCTACTGGAAATGCAAGGCTCCCAGATAATATAAACAAACTGATGGGGAAGGGGGTCATAACTATATCAGATTCACCTGCTCCCTTGCTGAAATTTCTTGTAGCTAATACTTTTTCTCACACACACACACACTAAAAAAAACTAACCAGCAAAGATAAAGATGCAGGTTTGTAGCAAGGAAAAAGAAAATGAGGAACTCTAATTTAAAAGAGTTAGTGATTCGGGTTATTTTTCTAGTCTCTTATTCTCATTCGCTTAAAGTCAGCATTCAGCGACCGTTAAGCTTGATGTAAAGTCATTTCCTATTTTTCTTTTCCTCTCATTCTAGAGATGTTCAGTCCTTCCTTCATCTGTATCTTCTCCCCCTCCTCCTTCTTGCCATTTCCCCTCATTCTGAAGACATTTAGCCCTTTTTCTCGACTGTTTCCTCTCATTCTGGAAAAGTTCAGCTCTTTCCTCATCCATCTCTTCTTCCCTCCTCCTTGTCATTTTCCCCACATCTTTTTTGTATCATTCGTAGTTTAATACAAAGGACAGAAAGTATAGGTTCAGTTGAGCATTATAGTTTTATCATATATAGAACCCACCCCCCAAAAACTATTTTGTGTATTGGAAAAATGATTTCTCAATGAAGTAAAGGGAAGTAACCAAAATACTTTGAAGCTGTAGTTTCCAACAATGGACAGAAACTAAGTGTAATGAAATACACTCTGGCTGTGTGTATTAGTGTGTTCTCATGTTTTGGGAGATAAGATTAATATGTGACCAAAAACACCATATCATGTTCCCGGGGCTAGAAAATAGTTAAAACAGCCGACAAAGTCAGAACAAAGAAAATGCGTTCAACCAACCAAAGTGGTTTAAGGGTTGCCGTGATTTCAAATTGGGCGGCAGTTTAGAGTCAGTGAGGGTCCGACACCCAGCAGTGACGCGTCAAACCAGATAGAGGGCTTGGCTCCTCCACCTGTTAGGGTGAGGAAGGAGAAAGAGGAAGAAATCTGATTTGAACTGCTACAATTGCTGCCAGTCCTTCAGTACAGAAACCCATTAGAATTTTTAACAGAAAAACAGAATTCAATACCCAAAGTGATCCTCAAACCAGCCCGGAATCGAAGCTATCAAAGGGAATAAAATAAACCCATATTTTCAATTGAAAATAATGAATTTTGTTGTTTTTCCATCCAACCACATAGGAGAGCCTTTTTCTCCGAAAAGGACAAAATGTTATATTTTCCTCCACTGAAGGTTCGCTCCAGAATGTATAACCCAACGACGAGATGTCTCACATCGACGAGAAGAAATACCGGCATTATACAACATAAGTAGTTTGATACGACAGATGGAAAGTAAGGGTCCAGTTCAGCATTATAGTTACATTGTAAATAGAATCCGCCCTCCTAAAACATAATGCAACAATTGCAAATCACTCTTTATTCGTTAAGTTATAATGCTCTAACGGTGTAGCACTGATAAAACTTTGGCTACAATGTGCCATTTTTGCTCTTACGGTAACACAGAACCACAAACAGAAATTGTATTATTACAATATGGATTATACCTCTTTTAAATATTAATATCCTTCCCTCTTCTTTAGTCCAGATAACTTTTTGAGGATTTTAGTGCAAATATCTAACGGTTTAAATTTCGATTGTTGCATATATTCTTTGATTCATATATGAAGCTGAAATAGAAATCAATGTAACAAAGAGCCCTGGTCATATAACTACGACATATGGGAGGTATTTCTGCATGGATCCACTCCAAAATTTAACCAGTTCTTCCTTTGCCTATTGTCCACCCTTCCAGCAAATCTGAATGAAATTTTTTGGTGATATCTTGCAGACAGGAAAAAATACAAACCATACAACGTAGGGGACGTAATTGTGCATGGATCTGCTCCAAAATTTAATCAGTTCTTCCTTTGCTTATTGTCCACACTTCCATAAAATCATGCAGTAAACGTTTATAACTGTTTCATATCATGGAAATTATTTTTTACTAATTAATCATAAGTGAACAGGAACCACTACTTTGAGAATTTGAATAGTTTTATCAAGACAATTTTATTTAATATATTTGTATATAAACAAATTCTAAATTTTTTTTTAATTCTAAAAGCCCATCACCTAGAATTTTATTTCTGATAATAGCCTTAGGTTTTTCTTTATATAGTAAGAAAAAATAATCCTAATCAAAATTTAATTGAGAAAAATTTATTTTCTAAATATATTTTTTAGAAAAATACTAACAATCAAACAGTTACAGCAAGAGAACTATGTAATAACTTGAATCAGTCAGTAATGTGATATACACCTATATCTCTACAGCTTGTGAAAAAAGACAACATGAATATGATAAACTTGAATTTCCGTTTTGACCAGTATTTAAAAACTATATAAGGATCCTATCAGAAATGTCCTGCCTTTTTATATATCAGGTAAAAAATTAGAAGAACAAGTGGAAAAGTGAAAAACACAAGATAAATTACTTGAACAATGGAAAATTGAACATAGACAGAATAATAAGAACTGTTATTTGAAACCTGAGAATGAGATACCAATGAAGTGAAACAGATGATTTGCAAAAAAGATCCTGTCATAAAGTTTGAAACATTTGAAGCAAGAGAAAATTCATTTGAATGTATATTTTGCTTTAAAATGAATTGCAAAGGATATGAAATGAGAAATTGAACATTTAAAGGCATTCTTTTAACAAAATAATATAACATGCCTACAGAGATGATTTGCCTCCCCAAAAGGGAAAATGTGACATAAGGGAGTGGCAAAAAAAAAAAAAAAAAACTCCCTCAAGGATACAGCTGGATTTGTCCACTGACCCTACACTTTTTTGTGCTATGAGGAAGTACTGCTTCAGAGTTGGATTCTCCAGGAACCAGGCACACTTCATTTGTGTCCTGTCAGGAGATAAGGCTGGGTTTTATTCACCTCTCCATGAGGGAAATGACAAAGTCGGTAAAATGTGGAACCCCTACACAATTTGCATGTGGGTCTATTCAGAAATTGCCCAGCCCCACCAACTTTTGCAACAGTTAAGGCATATCCACTGACCATTAGTGCAATTGGGAGGTGCTGTCTGGGAGAACGATCCCCAGTGACCAGGCTTCATCTAGGTGCCCTGCCTTTCCCAAAGACAAGACAAGGCTGATCCGAGCCAAAAGGCAGTGAAGAAACTTCAATTATTTACTAAGCATACTTAGTTTTGGCACAAGGCCAAACATATAGAGCACTTGTCAAAGATGAGACTCACTACTCAGTAGTAATGATCTATGAGGCCACCTCCATGATGAAGCAGCCTAAGAGATATTTTATCAAATTATTACAAAACTTGTATGACATAGATTATTGCTAAATCCATGAAAATAAACAATCCTTGGGTAGACAATCTTAAAAGTGAATGCTAATAAAGACACCCGGAGTCAAGTAGATCTCTAATGCTTATAAGAAATCTTTGATACTTAAGTAATTTTAAATTTTATTTATGGTTACTCTTGGGCAAGTTTCAAATATATGATGAAGAAGTTAATATTTATGAATAATCAATATAACAACCCTTGAAAATGAAGCATAGTGGTTAAAAGATAGCTGGTAAGGTCTGAAGCTTTGTTTATGGTGCCACATGTTCATCTAGATAAAAACTGATTTCATATTAGAAGTTAAAGCTTTTGTCAAACGGCAGTCCATGTCTGGAGTTGGCTTTGTTTTGCTACCAACAAAAACAAGAAAGCACTCAGAGAACACATACCTCTACCAACACCATTGTCAGAGGGAGTAATTGTGCATAGATCAGCCCCAAAATTTAATCACTTCTTCAGTAGCCTATTTATTGCCCACCCTTACATATAATTACATTGAAATTCATTGAGAACTTTTGGAGATATTGTGTGGACAGACATGAAATTTTGGCGATATTATGTTGTGTGGAGTTATAACTACGATGCGGGGGAGATAATTATGTATGGATCTTCCCAAAAATTTAATCACTTCCCAGTAGCCTATTGTCCACCCTTCTACAAACTTTTGGAGATATTGTGTGGACAGTCATCTCTCAATCAAAACAAAAATCATGGATCTGCCCCAAAGTTTTACCACTTCTTCCTTATCCATTGCCCACCCTTCCACAAAATTTCATTTGGTACTTTCGGAAATATCTTGTGGACAGACGGAAATACAGACGCGATCGAATACTTGTAAAGGTAAACAATCCTCACCAAATTTAAGGGAGTAAACGCTTCACTGTTTGTCTGTCCTGTCAAGTTAAACCAAACCAATACATAAAATTAACATTCCTCTACCTGATTTGAAATTACAACCGATTGGTAAGCAAAAGTCTTAGATATCTACAAAAATTTATGTTAGAAATCCGGAAGGACTTATTCATTCTAATAAATTAATACATTTTTACTAAAAAAATTTATTTTTAAATGATTTTTAAAAAATTATATATACAATACAAAACTTGCAGTAATCATCATCAGTTGAAATATTCTACTAGTAGTCAGTCTGGTATTTGTAAAAATACCCACAATACCATTACATTTGATAATTCAATACAGTAAAAGGTGGGTGTTTCAAATTTCTTTAATTAATCAATTTATTTTTGAAAAATACAATGTGAAAGTTACAATGGATTGGACAGAATTTTAAGAATTTAATTAAAAATTCCAGGCCACTTTAATATTTAACAGCTAGAGGTGTTCAAGTCAAAAATTTACAAAATGATTAACCAAAACAGAGTATTGAGAGAGATTACAGAAAATGAAGAGTAAAGAACAAATAAACATGAATCAATCTTTATTAATTATTGGATGAAGTATTAGAAACAATGGCCCAAATTAATAAGTAGTACAAAAACAACTAAATTAGGATGAAGGTAAAAACTAGTCAAATTTAATAAAGAGTGTTGTGTTACAATACTTCATCCAATAATAATAAAGATTGATTCATAAAAAAAGACTACTAGGTCTCATATGTAAAACAACATAAATATGGTGCAGAGCCGGTTGTAGGGAGTGAGTTTATAAGTGTAAATCAGCTTCTGCTAATCCATGAAGTCATTGTGGTAAAAGCAGCTAAGCGTAAACTTGTCTCCCTCTGGCAATGAGGATGTGAGTTTGATTCTCACCGAATGCTTACTCTTTCTTTCCGATTGCGCTGTTATTCGTTGCCATAAAAACAGTGGCCCAAATAAATAAATTGTATAAAAACAACTAAAATTAGGATGATGGTAAAAACTAGTCAAATTTAATAAAAAATAAACATGAAGTTTTAAAAAATCATTTGCTCAACGTAATTTTTCTTCAACAATTTCTAGTAATTAGACAGCATTTTAAAAGAACTTCATTATTATCTACTCATCCGATAGCTGACTAAAATGCTTACTAAAGAGAATTACATCTATTCAATAAGATCTTCACTTGAGCTGATTTTGTTTATTTATAAATTGATCCAGCATCAGTTTAACTACAATAAAAATAAAACAGCCTTTTTTGTTAATCTACTTTTGTCATCAGCAGGTGGCTGATGATAAACTTTTACAATATCTACAAATCTAGCAGCTGCAAGATCCTTATGGAATAGCAAAGTATACAAGACATATGGCTGACCTACATCCACACTTAGTGTGAGGAAAATATGTTCCATATAGATATAGATATGGAGAACCAGATTCGACATTCCAGAACAAAACAGATACCTGAGGAAGGCCAGAGTGTACACAGCTGAAACGATGTGAAAAATAAACAGACAAGGAAAATAGTCTGACTAAACCACATACAAAGATATGAGCTTATATGCAATTAAACATACACACAAGTATGCAGCGAAAGAAGGCATTTAAAGAGGGCAATTGGATTTAAGGTAAAAATCTTACACAAATAAACTCGAGAAATGTATGGACACTTTGGAACCAAATGCCATTCAGAATTTGTTCTTTTGCCAATGTTTTTACACATGCAAGATTTGCAATAAAACAGAATTAGGCAAAACTTCAAATCTTCCACTATAGTTTTTAGAAGGGTCATTAATATACAAATGGTTCTCCGGACGATTGAACTCCTTGTTGCTTGTGTTTCAGCCAATCCATTCTTCGGACTTCTTCAGGTATAAAATCCGAGTGTGATGGAGTAAATTTTACACCTGAAGATGGCCGAGGAATGGATTGGCCAAAACGTTGTGTTTACAACACAAACAACAAGAAGGAGTTCAATCATCCAAAGAACCATTTGAATTTCAAATCTTCCCTTTCTATTATTTTTATTCAAACATTAAGCTAATGTTTGACTGTCAATTTACTATCATAAATATGGGTGTCAATAATTTCTTAAGTAGAATAAATATTTCTGACAATCCCAATCCTTTTCTTCAATAAATAATTACCAAACTTCAAAAGATGCAACAATTTTTATGAATTTCAAATTTCTTAGTCTTCATTAATAACTATAATTCAGTAAAGATTGTCTAGCCACAAAAACAATTTGCATGGCAACAACTAAATCATTTAAATATTCCTTGGCTTCAAACAAAAACAAAAACATTCATGTTAAATTTTGTCAAGAATTTTAAATACTGCAATTTGCTTATTCTATGAATTCTTTTACGGCTTTCAAATATTTATAATTTTGGCTTATATCACATGTATGAATATCAAACACTTATGGTGAGCTAAAAGACATACCTTCTAGAAAGAGCTCATTGCTAAAATTTCAGATAGCCAAAACTGATCTAATCCAAAAAGTTGTATTAACAAGACTATCATCATCTAGAAAAAATATCCGAGTTTACTGCTCTACTCAAGGTATTTCTGTATTTTCTTTCTTGCCAGAGCTTCTTCTTAATGGAAACAGAAGAAAGCAAATGATACCTGCTAATGTGTATATCTGAGAAACATTAACATCTATTAATTGCATCCCACTACTCTCATCTAACCAGTATTCTCTCTACCACTGTCCCTTCCTTCCTACAGTACATCAGAGTAGAGACGTTCAAGACAATTTTTTTTATTTTCTGCCATTACAAATTGGTGGATCATCCAGGAAGATACAAAAAGATGATTACAAAACATGCTAATTTTACTGATATTTTTTTGAATGACAAAAATAAGGTTACTAATATTAAAAAAAAGTAATGGAGAAGTAATGTTCAGGCTTTTTTAAAATTTACCCTCAAGATTAAATAATCCCTATTTATTACTAAAAATACTGCAAACATTTGTTTGTTTGTGCATACAAGTTTTATAGCTGCCCAAACGGTTGCACTCTAGGGGCTGCAAATTTGTCTATACAGGTAACTTGACCATAGGATAGATGATGCTGACCTCCTAGGTCCATACAGGTCAATTTAGGGTCCAAATTACCATGTCCGGCCAAACTGAAAAAACTTTTTACACAACACCACATAAGCTGTGTAATATAGTAGTGGTTGTACATCATACAATGGTGATAGTAGTGGTGATCATGCGATAGTTGTAGGCAAGGGAGAGGGAGATTTGAAACAGACATATATTGAGAGAACACAAGTAGACCAGTTCCAATTGTAAGATGATATAGTTGGCAATAAAAGATATAAAACAAAAATAGAGACAAGCTCTTTATTGTACAACGCAACAAACCGGAAGCACTCTAATTTTTAGACTGATTTATTATAACCTTTATTCTAAAAAAATATCAGTGGAAATGCCATGGCCAGGGCCGTGCAGAGGGGGGGGGGAGACCATTTGGTCTGGGCCTATGAACAAGGTGTCTGGAGTAGGTTCTACTCTAGACACCTTGTCCATTTTTATTTTGAATGGTAGACTCAAGGGGACGAAGAAGTGGTAGATATATACATGAATTTTAAATGATATAACAATATTGCCCAGACTAATAAAAAGAATTAAAAACTGTAGATACATATATTGCAAACGAACAGATGTGTCAGCACATTGTCAATGAAGAGCCGACAAACAAAAGTGATGCAAAACACACATGCTACAAACATAAACATAAACTTGCATATATGTGTGCATAAGTGTGCATGTTGAAAAGTGACATGCGTGTCAGAACTTACATGCAGATGCATGTGCATGTGAGAATGTGGTATGTGCTACTTTATCCCATCTGACCTGGGCCTACTACTCTGCATGGCCCTAGCCCTGGCAAAGTGGTTAGCGGGGACCATCAACAAACGTACAGCTCAACATTGGTTCCAATAATTTTGAAACGGAGATAAAAGCCTTGAAGAGGAAGAGGGTCATGAACGTCCTTCTGGGATTACAACATCCAATTGAGGGTCATTATTGTGGCAGACCCACACAAAAGAACTCGAGAGGTTGCAGAGCTCTGCTTCTTTTGTGCATTTCTTGATCGCATTGTGACAAAAAAATAGATTCTATACAACAATCGACTGCATTCCCTGCAGAGGTGAAGCACCAAAACACTCCCCCAAAACCAAACCTGCATCAAAAGAAGATTATGGTCACTGTTTGGTGGTCAGCAAGTGGAATCATCCACTACAACTTCTTGAATCCTGGCGAAACCATCACAGCAAAGAAGTATTGCCAGGAAATCAACAAAATTAGGTCAATTTCCTATGATAGACAATACTTTTATATGTTTATAAATAAATTTTGCTTTCTTTTTCTAATTTTTAAATCCCTATTCTCATTACTGTCTAATTTTGTTCTTACATACAAATCTTGCTCTTTTGTTTCATAATATTTTTTAACCCAGAAGTTAAACCAACATTGACAGAAAACCATGTTTTTTAAGTAAATGGAAGTTTCCAATCAATCTTTAAAGCATAAAGCAGCTCAAGGTGGCAGAGTCCATGGGGATATCAGGAACAAGTCCTACGTGATGAGGAGAGGGCAGGTCATGCCCAACAAGACCCGGGAGAACCGTGTGATCTGGTTGAAGTGCTTGCTGAACAAGCTGAAGCACCTTGAGGAGCCCGGCATGCTCTGGTTCTTCTCCGATGAGAAGGTGAACAGGAGGAACAACAGGTGGCTCTGTGTGCGAAACCCACAGAGTTCCCGTCATCTGTAATGGTCCTGGGGGTTGTGAGCAATGAGGGCCATGTCATGCCACCCCACTTCTACCCGCAGGGCCTCAGGGTCAATGCCACCACCTACACCGAGATGCTGGACACGGTGGTCAAGCCCTGGGTCAAGGAGTGTCTCAGGGGAGGCCATAAATGATCCAGCAGGACACTGATCCCTCCCACATGGCCCAGTAGTGGCTCGCTGAGAATTTTCACAATCATGTGACGTCCTAGCTCTCCTGATTTGAATCTCCTGGACTACTACATCTGGGAAATTGTCGAGAGGGAGACCAAACAGTAGCCCTACAATACCAAGGACTTGTTGAAAGCCACCATCGCCGCCATGAATGAGAACCAACTGATCTGGGCATGCAGTTGCCCCTGAGGCCACATTAAGGCTGAGCGCAGTTTTATTGAATAACCAGTTTCTTTATATCTTGTTGTACCAATTTTTATGAAAATATATATATATTTTCATATTATAATATATTCTCAATTATCTGGCTCACCCTGTAGATTTTGTAACTATTACATAAAAATAATTCCTAAAATTTGTTTTTTCTGACATCTCAGTGACCTCCGCAAATGAAACTAAGGGTTTATCTTTGTGAGTGTAGCTTATTAGAAACCCTCAACCAAAACTGTCAACATAGCCAAAAAACTGAAGAAACCTATATATGTATCACGCGTACAGGCCACATCAATGGAGGGCTGAAAATTTAAACATTTACTTTTTATTATGTCTAGGAAAAACGTTTTTCTGTTTTTTTTAAATTCACCCTCTAAATAGGGGTTTCTATTTGCAATGTAAGATTATCCTAAATTGGTCCCTTGTATCATGCTTGTTTTTTTGAAAATTCAGCCTTTTTAGTGATCACTGGCGAACAAAAGGTAAGAGAAGTAACTAATTCCATGGAAAATGATACCTGAATGGCCAATGGTTTTTTTTCACAGAAACTTCAATACTTTTTCCAGATTATTTATCATATATAATAGGACAATCATATTCCGCAATTTGTTTGCTCTGGAACTGAGGTCATGTGACCTGGTGGCCATTCAATTAAGTGTCATTGGTAACATTACGTCAGTTACAGATATTATTCAAAAGGTTTTGTTTACAAACACAAAATTTATCAATAGTTATATTTTTGTTTACTCTTGGTTCTTCCAAAAGCACATCAGATGGGCATATACGAAAATAAATAGCAAGTCCAGCAATTTATATAAACTGTAACTGATGCAACAGTGTTTCAGCTAGACGATGTAAATAACTCAAGCCGACTCCTAGGCCAGGCTCTCCTGAGGGTTCAAAAAGTTGCACAAAAATTATCAAGTACCAGGAGAAGGGAAATCCACTGATCCGAGGCTTTAAAAATTTGTACAAAATTATCATATAAAGAGTTAAGTGGATAAGAAATTATTGGTTCCATTTATTGCTGTTTTTCAAAGTAAAATAGTAAGATTTTCTAACAATGATGGATAAAATGTACAGGTGATATCATAACAACAAGAATTTAGCTAGAAAAGTGAAAATATCAGCCCATCATTCATCACATTGTATAAATTAATGATACAGACCCAAAATGAACTTTTAATGTATGTAACTGATGCTTTCTTGCATATAGCTCCATGATTGTACATGCATCTGAAAAGTGGTTTAATTTTCTTTTCACCAAGAATGTAAAATCTAGTGAACCTGAAAAGGTTACTATCCCAGGATCCCTTCATTACTGGAGACAACAGTGCAGCAATTCTATGAAAGTGATCTCATATCCTGTCAGCTACCAGGGCAGAAGGATTTCATCACAATCCGAGAAAAAAAATGGGGAAAAAAGGAGAGGTTGCAAAAGAAGATACTTATGACAACTGTCATAGAAGCCTTCCAGCAATTTAAAAGAGAAAATCCATCAATAAAGATTGGAAAGTCAAAATTTGCAAGCCTTCATCCTCCCAATGTTTTGCCAGTCTCAGAAAGAGATCACACAGTGTGTTGTTCTTATCATGAGAACTTTGATATGCTAATAGATTGTGTCCAGCAGTTACAGATGGACATGCCTATTGCTGATATTCTCATTGCCAAGTCTGTCTGTAGCCAAAGTTTCAAGTGTTGCTTTGGAGAATGCCCTTAGTGCAAAAGTGTTCCCAAAGTGATAAAGGAGGTATTCAGAATTCCCCACGACATGGACCCTACTACTCCTTGCAATTTCCTTCAGTGGAATGGTCTACTCTACTACAATGTTGTTGACTACTTCAAATCAAAGGATGTACTTTAAAAAGTACCTGTTGTTCAATCAGGGGCGTAACTTGAGATTCAGGAGCTTGGGGGAGGGGCCTTGGTTCCTTGAGGGGCTCCCGCCAACATTTAGTGAAATTTGTTATTGTATAATGTTAGTAGAAATGCAGTAGGCAAAGTACTATTCATAAAGATTTTAAATCGACCCACTCCACCCCTCTCTCAGCTACACCCCTGTGTTCAACTTTATTTGGGCTATTTTTTTTGTACTCTGAAAATTTCTGGTTCTTATTATGCACAGATGTTGCATCAGTTATAAGACATGCATAAGTTACATCATTTTGTTGTGAATAAAACCTACTAAAATGTGAAGAATTCTTTCTTGCTTCCGATTAATACTTGCATCCATCCATGGTCTATCAAAGTATTACATTCAGAGAACATGAGCACATTCAAGCCAATGTTTAGTTTCAAGGGACTTTTGTGTTGTGCCAGTTACACCACCTTTATTGTGACCCAGTCCTGCACAGATAGATTAGATTCTTCTTCTACTTATTAACCATATCGAATGCAATTCACCAAGAAAAGCATCTGTATTTTATCCAAATACTTTTGGAGAAACCAAGACATGAACATGATCAATTCTCTCTGAATGTTGCATCAGTTACGATGGAATTGCCCTGCTTCAAAAGGAAATATTTCTATATTTATGAGTTTTCTTTGTTCAAACAAACATTTTTCTATTATTGTCTATAACTTATAAGAGTCATTAGCATACCAACTTTTGATTGGACAATCTAATCTCTTCTTCAATGTTGACACAATGTTTTATTTCGGCCAATTCATTCTACGACCCTCTTCAAGTGTAATATGTGATATCCGTAAGGAAAGATTTTTCTATTAGTTTTGCGTGCTTAAGTCAGCAAGCAAATGTTGCCAAATAATTAAAAAGTGCTAGAACATTTTCCCTTATAAAATTGTAGGGAAAAGAAAAAGTTGCTTGCTGCATAATTGTCATTTTGAAAAAATAAAGAAAAGAACCTCACCATTTCTGATTTATAAGATTATTGCTTTAATCTTTGATTTAAGATGTCATCAAGTCGGACTGAACAAAGAAAAAAAAAATCAGCAATCTTCTCTCATTACACTTACATAAGCTGCTATATACACAGGCTTTCAAATAAAAATACAAAAATAAATACTGGAGTTCATAAACTTAAATGAAAAATGCCTCTTCTCAATGTAAATGAGAGAAGATTTCTGAGGCATGGTATTGCTTGGCGCAGAGGAATTGAGGCCCAAGATTTGTCCTGTGGCCAAGTCTCCTTTGCTCAGTCACGGAGGATCAGTTTCCCCCTGGCAGCACTTCCCCATTGCACTAAAAGGGGTGGGTCGGTATTTGTACAACACTAGAGCTATTTATGTGTGCAGGTCTCCCCATTAAACTGACCTTGTGTCACATTCTGCTATCGTGGGTGGCAGCTAAATAGGGAACTTACACAAACTCATTGTCAATTTCATGTAGAATTACAGCTGTTATCCCTAACCTCTATACAATCTGAACCCCAACATAAAAATGTGTATCCTATCATCTATTTATATATGCCTATATTTTTTATCTGTAACATTTTTCTAGGGAGATATCTATTAAATGTTTATCATAGAGTAGTCTCCATTATTAATTCATTCAGTTACCCATGCCATCAAAAAAATGACGGCCATATTTAAATAATTAGCAGCAAATCCAGGCATTGCCTGGGGAAAAAAAAAAAAAAAAAAAAAAAAAAAAAAAAAAAACTTCCTGCACACTCCAGGCGAGACTGCACACATTGTAAGTAAAATCCCCCTGATAAAAGCTAGAAAATTAGTTCTAAAAACTGACAAATTACCGGCCTGGACGTTTGAATAGAAAATATTTTATGGCCCAGGCAGCCCTGGGCAGTTTTTAGTTGAACCCAAAAGTATTCAAATGAAAAACAGTGGGGTAACTTTCTTTTTTTTTTTAAATCCATGAAGAATGAAAATCAAAATTTTTATTTAAAATTAGACTGATATTTTTAAATATACAGGTAAATTCATTCAAAAATGTTTCCTTCTGTTCAAGGTTTTATTATAATTTAAAATGTTTTTTTATTCAGCCGTTTGTACAGCAATACCATAACCTTACTACATCAAAACTGCACTTTTCAAGGTATTCCTGTAAATAAACAAATGTTAAAATTAAGTCAGAGTTACCTTGTAAGCAGATGTTGACTTTAAAATTGCAAACAGAAAAGAACTGTTTTTGTTTATTTATTGAAAATAGCTAAACAAATCTTAGCTTTATAAATATCCAACCAAAGTGAAAGTACTTAAATTTGAAAAAGATTACAAAGGATTATAATTTTTTTATGTATCCTTCAGCTTATACTTAGTTACATTGATATGTACAGCAATATCTTAAGTCCAAAATTAATGCAGATTCTATGCATTTTCGTTCGGTTTTATTGTGTTCTTTCTTGACTATTTGGGCCCTCTTTAATACAGTGATTTACAAGGGCATTTAGTTTGTCATCTAATTTTAATGCTCTCCTTACACTGTTTTTGAGAGATCTGGAGGTCTCCCCAATATATTTTTTGTGGCAGTCCTTACAAGGTATTTCATAAATCCCTGCCTCAGAGGTAGCTCCCTCATGCGGTTTTCTCAATCATGTTTTTAATTGTTCTGGAAATGCTGGTTATGATTTGTATACCCAGATTTTAAAAATTATTTCCATGCTCAGTGGTTAATGAACTTGTTGGTAATATAATGTGTCATTTCTCTTGCTTTCTTTTTTGGTTCTGTAAGCTTTTCTCCTAGCATTGTGTATAAAGGGATAGGGGTAGTGGAGGGTTTTGAAGGATTGATCAATATTATTTTTCTTCATCTAGATTTTGGGGGCTACAGATTTTAAAGGCTCTCAGATAGAATCGTATGACTACACCTGATTTTATTTGTGTGTTGTAGTGTGAGTGTGGTTAAATGATCACTTTTGCTTGTGGATTTGCGGTATATGCTTAGTTGTAAATATAGTGTTGGTTCTGTGTGGTAGGATATCGAGAAAAGGTAAGGTTTTGCTGGTCTCAACAAAATAGAACCAAACTTTGCCATACCACGTGGGCGTGGCCATAAACTCAATTGTTTTGGGGTTTTTTTTTATAGAAATTATTAAATATTAGTCCAGTCACATGTTGAACACAGTTTCTTTGGAAAGAAAAAAATAAATGAGTTTTAAAAAAATCCAATTTTGCATAAATAAAACAAGCACCTTACAATGTCTAGAAAGTTAGGTCCGCTAATATTGACGAATGTCAAATTTCTTTAAAAAGTTCCTTGCAAAATTAAAGTTAAAGTTAGTAAGTGTTGCAACATCAGAGTGAGACAAATCTCATTACACTTTAGGCTATAAATAAATTTTAAAAAGCCTTAACACATCGTGGCCAGAGATGCGTGTTTGGTCACATGACCGCCGCATCTTTAACAATGCAAACAAAAGATTTAAACAGAAAAAAAAGGTTTTTTTTTATTTGTTTTCTTTCTACCCTTCAATAATAGCACTGAAAATCTTTAGGGTTTTTTTTTTTGAGCACGCAAAATAAGTAAATAAATACATAGTTTGAATTTGGTAAAAGTTAAATCTTAGGTTGAAATCAAAAACAATCTTTCTTTGTCGTAGAGAGTAAGTGATCAATTTCCCAACCCACATAGATTTTTCAGCGATTAAAGAATCGGTATAAAAGAACTTAAATCCACAGTTGCGTTTTATGTGGGTAAATCCAAGGGTTAATTTTGCTCTGGTGGGTTTTTAATACGTTTAGCTATAAAAGTAGACAAAATATTGGGGGGGGGGTACGATTTTGGTTAGTGGGGGGGGGGTATGACTTAGTTTGTTTTTTTTAATTACAAAAAATTTCAATCAAACAAACAATCGTTGCATAATGAAAAAATAATGTAATTTAATTTATTTTAATTATGTAACAAAAAAACTAGTGCCGATGGTTCTAAAATAACGTATTGATCGGCTATTAACGTTATAATTAAATTAAAAGTTTGATTTTTGTATTGTATCATGCTTCTAAATTTACCCGGAAGTCATATTATAGCTAACCGCATTTTAGCCATTTTATAGCTAACCGTATTAAAAACCAACCAGATCAAGAATTACCAATTCAAGAATTAATAGCTTAATTCACTAAGTTGGAGTTGCTTCCCCACTTACCGACATAAAACGAAAGATCGCCAAAGTTAGTTGACAAAGAATAAATAACTTTGTTGGTTGGAGTGGAGTAAAACCAAAGATCATATTTAACTACATTTGTTGGGGTTTTTTTTGAATGATGAAATGATGCAAATCAAGTTGCCGAGGAATAAAATGGGAGAGAGAGGGTGGATTTAAAAAAAAAAACAGATGGATACTATAGTTACTTAGCCTAAAGACGGATTCGAAAGTTTTTGACTCAAAAAGAGAAATAAACAAGCCTAGAAAAGGTCACGGGTCACGAACCCAAGATAAAAACATTTAAACATTCAAGTTTAGGAATCATTCACTGGATATGGGATCCAGTAAAAAAAAGCATGACAATAATCTTCTCGAATTGAAAACAATATCTCATTTTGAAACTTTTGAATAGGGGTATCAATTTGAAGATAAAAGGGAATTTGAATTAGGCGTTAAAAATCAACGTCATCAAATAAAAACTCTAATTCGGTGTATTTGTGTGTGCCCTCTATGAAGCCGAAACGGTGCATCGTAGCCAGAAGGTCTGAATCAAGGTACCTCTATAATGTGCTAACTTACAGAATGCAAAAAACAAATCCGGTGATTTGCAACATTTTAAGGGGTTTAGAGAGGGGTGGGGGTTCTATTTACTATAATGTGTGTCAATTTACTCTATAATGCTGAACAACTAGACACCCAGTTTGTGTCAGCCGAGTGAAAACACCGTGATGTCATAACAGAACATTATTTCTGACCACTTATTCTTGGAAAGATTTTCTTTTTTACATGACCTCATATTCTGACGACACTTTTCATGTGTTAATCATTTTTCCAGAACACGAAATTGTATGGGAGGGCCTATTTACGATGTAACTGTACTGCTGAACTAGGCCCTCTCTTTCTGTCGATCGTACGAACTTACGGCTTTAAAGTATTGCGGTTAGTTCCATTCATTTAATTGAGAAATCTTTTTTTTTGGGGGGGGGGGAGATTAACGATGTAACTATATTGCTCAAATGGACCCTTTCTTTCCGGGCATCGTACAAACTAACGAATTTAAAGTATTTTGGTTGCGTTTACTTCATTGAAGAAATCATTTTTCCAAAACACGATTTTTTAAAGGGAGGGGGTGTCGGAGGTTATGTAACTATACTGCTGACTTTGCCTCATTGAGAAATCATTTTTCAAAAACATGAAATCTGGGGTTGGGGTTTCTATGACACTATAATACTGAACTGGACCATCACTTACGTCCGGGTGATTTGCAACTGAAAAATAATATTGTGGGGTCAGCTTTCGCGCACACACGGATTAGTGACCCAATTGGTCACAGGATTGTCTAGTAAATAAAACTGTATTGAAATAGGAAGTTCGAAACTGTTCCATACCATCTTGTGACAACCAAATCGTAAAAAGGAAAATAAAGACTAAAGAAAAATAATTTTAAAGAATATGTAAATTAAGACATTATTTGAAATAAATTTACTGTTTTTATTTCTTCACATGACTTTAATGTTTATTTTCTATGGCCCCATCGTAAGGGATTGTCATTAGAACGAAATCTTTCACTATTTATTTTGAACGTTCGTCATAAAATTCATCATTAAAATGACGTAATGATTACTATTACTCACTAGTCACTACTATTGCCATTTCATTCAAGTTGTTTCTCATACACACACACACTCACTCACACACACACACAAAATCAACACTATTTGGTTGTATAAAAAAAACCTTACTGCTTTTAGGCATAAATAAATGGTCATGTGAATCGATCATTTGGAAAAGATTATGAAGTTTCTTCTTTCGTAATATGGAAAAATAAAATGAAATAAATTCATTCATTCAAGGCATTGGAGTGGCATAAGAATGCATATTTTCAGTGCAGAAATGTTACTATGTGTTCACAGACGTTTTTAAACAATCCTAAAATTACCTGGACCGATATTTTTAATACGATTAGCGAACCTATTAACACAGTAAACCTATAAAACTACCAAAGAACTTAAGTGTAAAATGGACTACCCCCCCCCCAAGAAAAGTACAATTAGTAGTGCAGGAAAAATGCTTCTGACTGTGGTCCTTGTTCAATGTCTCACACTCTTTTAGTTCTAAATAAAGATAAAATGTGCTTTGTTCTTAATGATCTGACTATTTCACTACTAACGAAGTGATATTCGTTTGTTGTTGCTGTCAACATTTTTTGTTGTGATCCATTCCGCTTTCTCCACTCCAGGTTTTAAATCCACAGGAGAGAGATGAAAACTTGAAATGGGTGGTATCATATGCTAAAAAGTAGCCCAAATAAACTGCAGAAAGATAATTAAGCGTTTGGGTGTCTTTTTAAGTAAAATTAGTTTACCAACAAAACGGGGAAATAAACCCAACACGTACACAAAATAAAGTACTCACGTGACCCACGCAAGGACTATCATCATTTAGACTTTCTAGCATCGAATGTTTCTATGCCAGATCATAGAATAGAAGATAAAATACGTAACATACAATTTTGAATTTAAGATAAAATTCAAATATCTGGAAGTTTGCAAAATAAAACGAGCTAAAAGTATTTGGGATTTTAGCTGAACTTGCATAAAACTTAGATCAACATTCAACAAAAAATGAGTCACACTAAATAAATGACTTTACTAAATCATTAGAAAATAAAGAAAATTATATTAAAAGTCGATTCAAATTTAAGCTTTTTAAACAAATGTCAAAAACACGCCAACTTTTTATTTCCATTTGATATCAAATAGCTTTTGTTTAAAATAAATTGTTTCCTTTTTCTTTAGTCTACAGTCTAAAGTTTAGACTTTCTTTAAGCAATAATAAATATCAAGCAAGAAGTAGTTTTAAAGTTTAAAACTTTAACGACAAACGTTCGTTTTACTTTGTGCAGATTAATTAGTAATTAGTCTTAGTCATTTACTTATTTCTTCAAGATATAAAGAAGCTTTTACATGAAATTTGATCCTAATTCCCAAAGTTCACTTATCGTTTTTCTTTCACAATAGTCACCACAATGCATTGAGAAAGTTGGCTTTCATTACAAAATGCAACTTTAAAATGAAAACAACATTGATTTAATAATGGGGAACATCGGAACATTATTTTAGTTGTTTCTGTAACAAACAGTAGAAAAAACAAAAGGCTTTCAAACTAACGGCCATTTTTGATGAAATTAAATGTATTTTCCATAAAAATAAGTAAATAAACGGCAAAGAACTGACATAGAACATTAAAAAAAAGAAGCAATTTTATCTCAAACAAAACACCAACATATTTCTGGTTTAAATAAGCAGTAATGTTTGCAAACTTTTTCTTAACACCATCTTCCTTGAACATGGGTTAAAAGTGGAATTGCAAAGAAAAGCAATGATCTCATATTCGTCTAATAATGTTGAGTAAAATTAAAATGTAGACCTTAGTTTTATGCCAATGTTGAAGAATTATTGCGTACTCTACTCAAATTTCCTATTCAAAACCTTTTAAGCCACCTTTTTCAATGTTATCTAAGAAAAAGAAAAATATATATATCTACACCAAAAAATCCTTCTTCCAGAGCTCAAAGACTAGAGAAAACAAAATATAAATTTAAAGCAATGAAATGATAAAGTTTAGTTTAAAGATGACAGAAAAAATGCTGTTGTGTTTAGAAAATAAATCTAGGTGAGAAGATAAGATTATTATTTTAAAATACAAGTCTTCTTCATATCTTCTCACCTGTCGTGTAATCCTGTTTGTTTGTTACGGGGTAAGGATGAACTTTTCTTAAGGTCACTGTGTTTGTCACGTTGCATTTGTTTTTAATGAATTTCAATTAGTGCACAATCACATGAGCCATTTACAAATTCAACAAGTTCTAAGTTATTGTTTTTAAAACAAACAAAAAAACAGTTAAAATCAAAACGAAATCAGATGAAATAGATAAAAGAAGGATGGAAAATAAAACTTTGTAATGATTTCTGTTGCTCATTCCATAAAACTTAATGACAATTTAACAAATGCCTAAAGAATAAGGAACCATACACTAAAGAGTTTTTATTTCTGCTACTTATTAACAGTAATTTGCTTGTTATTCGTTTTTAATGTTTTTATGACCAGGGAGATTAATAATATTGTAAAGGTTTCAAATAAAGTGTTTCGTATTCGTATGAAAATCCATTTTTATCGCCTTTTATTTCAGTCATAAAAGAAAGGATAAAAAAAAATGCAGATGATTTAACGTTTTGGGGTTGTTTTTTTTCGGAAATGAACCTAGACATAAAAACTCGTGATTGTTTTCAAGTAATTACTTAATAAGACTGACTTCCAAATCAAGATACGTGTAAATATTTCAACAAGTAACATAGATTATTATCATGATTTACATTCATCGTACCTACCTTTGTTGTTATGGCTCGAAGACTGGTTTCCCATCCTTTTAGGTATTTGGCGGTAAATTCATCAAGAAGGCAGGTAAAGACAAGTTAAAGTGTTAGAATCATCAACTACCCAAAAGTACTACTACATAATATTGTAGTAGTACTACTAATAATACTGCAGAGGGCAGAGAAACTTATGTTTAATTCCACGGAGATGACTCAAGTCAAGAAAAAAAGCGACCTGGTCTTCTTTCTTTTTCGTGCCCTTGGTTAATTGGTAATAATGTCTCGATGATGAATCCAATAGATTTGCTGTATAAAAAAGGGGATCAAAGAAGGTAAATCTCCACCTAGCAACAAAAACAACAGAACAGGGTAAAGCAAAGGTCTCTAAATGGTGTTTGTAAAACTAGTTTGTGTATAATTAGTAGTAAGTAAGTAGCAACTCACTTAGAAGCAGCCGCTAACAACAAATAAAAATGAAGCTCTGACTGCTGGTCGATGCTTTTTGTTTTTTGTTTTTGTGCAGCCAGAAACGAGAAACAAAATCAAGGAAACAAGCTAAAAAAACGAACTATTTCCACTTGTCAATGACATCTGACCAATCACACAAGTTAGTTGCTCTCCTTTAGTCACTGGAAAATCGTTTTTCTTTTCCAGTTTAACTCTGAGAATCACTTCCATCAGCCTCCTACACTGTTGACAGTTTAAACTTTTTTTTTATCCCTCTCTCATCGAGAACATGACGAACAAGTTTTCTCTCTCGCTAAAACTTCTAAACTCTCTCTACTCTCCTAATTCTTTTTTTAATATTAAAGTTAATAATACCTTACTGTTACTGTTCCAGATCCTATACATCTAGTGCAAGATATAATTTTCTTAAAAATCCGTTTTAAGAAGAGATAGAAAAAATCAGTTATTTTCGTGATGTTAATAAACCGTTATTTTGCTGCATGTGTTTTTTGTTTTTTTTACAATGGACATTATTGACCGTGGATCAATATTTTTGTTGTGTTCTTTTAATTTAATTGTTTATTATTTCAATTAAAATGCCTTAGATGTGCCAGCAAATTCAATAATTTTAATTACAATTTAATTTTACAAGTAGCCTATTTTTATTTTTTAATTTAGACAAAAAGTACTTTCTCTCAATACAGCCACTACTAGCCAGTATCATTTATTATTAATTTTCATCTTCCTTACTTGGTGCTTTTGACTCTCCTCAGATCTCTCTTGTGTTACTCTATTTCCCCGTTCCTTCCAAATGTTAGATTTTTTTCCTCGCCCAATTCCAATGCTCGTTTCTCTTCCTTCATTCATTTGCTACAAGTTACAACTTTTGCCTCTTTCAACTTTACCGGAGCGCACTTCTGGAATGTCAGCATCATTCATCCCTCAGACTCAGAAGATGCTCTTAATGATGCACAAAAAAGTGAATTCTATGACTGTAATTTATGAATAAAAATCACTTTGTGTCTGATTAAGACAGTTTAGTTGAAGCAGCAATGAATCTATTTTTGGTAACATTTTTTAGAAAATCAAAGCATTAATAAAGCATTTTTTTAGGTTTCAAATTATTTAAATGCTTGAAAAAAAAGCTTGCTATTAAATTGAACTTCCTGTAATCATGTTTTGAGTTTTGACTCATCTCTACTTATGACAGTACCAGACTTTACTTTTGAATTTGACTGACATAAATAAATGACTAATGTAATGAGTCTGGTGCGTTCTCTAGCAACCTTTGCCCCAAATGAAGATATTTTCCCCCTTGTTTGTTTTAAATTACATTGTCCAACAAGCCTGAAAGTCAGACCATAGATGCGCGAGTTCTCTCCCTTGCACTTTCAGCCATATATAAATGAAGGTTGGGAGGTGTTTCGGTATGTCAGTCACGGTCATCGCTACTAGAGATGATTGCGCATCTAAAAAGTGTCTTATTTTACATTTTCTATTGTATTCATTCGTCTTTCGCAAAATCTTGTCTTTCTTCTGTTATGAACAAAAATCTTCACCGGGAAATTGACACAGTATTTTAAAAATGTAATTAGATTTTTTTTTTAATTTTCTGGAGGTTTTTCTTTTGTTTTTGCTAGAAAGAAAAAAGCCCAAATTTTCGTCTAAATAAAAGAAAAATAATTTTTTTATGAGATAGAATTCCTGAAGCAGCAATATTGATGACAATATTCTCTTAAATCAGCAATAAATTGATCATTAGCTGTCATAAAATACATGACAGCTAATTAAAAAAAGTTTAAAATTTTCAATCCGTAGTTAAAAATATACCAAAAATAAATTATTCATTAGATAAAGATAATTTGTGGAAAAACAGATAGTTTCATCATTGCTCAACTAAACACGCAAAAAATTTAATACTTTTTGCTAAAGAAAAACAATGAAAAAGAAATGTTTAACACTTAATCAATCAACCCGCTTCAACATTATCGCATGATCTTTCTATAGTCGGGCAATGACAAACAATGTTGACAGCAGCATATACTGAGGTTACATGATTTATATATACGTAAGATGACATTGGTTAACCATGGAAGCATATCAAAAAAGCAACCAATTAGCCACAGAGATCAGTGTAAGTAGAAGCAGGAGCAACAGAGAAAGGGTATTAAAACATTCCTGCTGCCTTTCCATGCAGTTGGGGGTGGTCAGATGAAATAGATTCCTTATGTGACTGGAGAAGAAACCTTATCCCTAGTTCAACCTTTCATTCTTCCTTCAACCAACATTTCAAATAAAGTGATCTCTCAACCAATATGACAGAAGTCTGGGTTGTATTCTTTTGACAGTCCTACCACTATAATAAGATCTCCGGACTGTTTGTTGAACTGAAATTATTTCAGTATTCACCAGAAATTGCACCTTTGGATTACCATTTATTCTAATCTTTACAGAATTCCATAATGAAAAAATTTCAATTACCTTTTGTAGTCCAATAATTTGAAATGTTGGAGTTGCTTCTACTGTTGCAGTGGTTTTGTGGAGTACTTAAGTTGTTTTAACAGCAAAGATATAATCAAAGCGATCATTTATAGATGTCATGCTAAATTTGATGAAGTATTAAAATCTTACTTTTTGAGACACATTTTTTGATAGTATCAAAATTAAAGCAGCACAATTTGTTTTCAGCTCTAACATGTCAAAATGCTTGCGTGATAGTTATATGAACTGAAAACATTCTAACTTATAGTTTAGCCAAGACTATCAGATGTTCTTGACCAAGTCAACTTGTTTTTTTATAGACTTAGTGGTCTCTTTGGAAATTTGTTAAGCCAGAGTCTTTTACAGCTTTTAATACTAAAACATTAATAACATATTTGAAACAAGAACACTAATTTTTTTTTGCCAGGATTCAAAATGTCTTAAAATCAATCTACATACATTTACAGAAGTGTTCTATTTGTTTGGATCAAGTTTACATAAAAATAAAAAGTATTTTTTGTGCTTTCAATCCATCTATTCTTTGTAAAATTAGGTTTTGGCTTTTATAGCGATTATTAGAGTTTAAATTTTACAGTCATTCAGTAACTGTCATATTAGCGTAATAAAAAATAGAAAAAGAAGGTTGGATTGAAATATGCCACTGTCATACAATTTTTAGGGTGCCTGATATAAACTTGATCCATTTGTTTATTTGAAGAAGCAGTTACTTAACAGGCCACTAACTACTTTGGCATCTGTCTACAAGAACACAGAAAACCAGAATAATTGACCAATTAAACACAATAACCTACTTCCAAAAGATAATTACAGAAAATAATTATCTGACTAAACCTTTGTATATGCTATTTATCAAATGCCTTGTATGTATGGATAAACAAAAGTGACATAATACAATGTAATTTCTATAATTTACATGAAGATTAAAATATTTTTTCTTTGTAACAAGCATATTTTATAAATAGCTACATACATGATTATTTGAAAGTGTAGTCATGTCTCATACATACAAACCAAAGTTACATAATTATAATGAGTCAATTGAAAACCAGACCAAGAACTAGCATTCCAAAGGAAATTATGAATCACTGCCATCCATACAATGCTTCTTTTTACTTCGTAAATTAAGCAGTGATGGTGGTAAAATTAAGTTACCTTGATGAAAATATTAGAAGGTATGGTTTGAACCATAAATTCATGATTTAAAGAAAAAAACAATAAATAAGTTACTTCTCTCACATTTTGTTGGGCAGTGATCACTAAAAAATGAATGCTGCTGAATACAAACTAAGGGATCAATTTAGGATGAACTTACATTGCAAATTGAACCCCCAACTAAAAACCTATTTGCGGGGAATATTCAAAAAACAAAAAAAAAACGCTTTCCCTATTCATTGAGAGGAGTGTGTCTTCAAAATTTCAAGTTTCTACTATGAACAGTTAGGGCTGGGAGAAGTCCGGAATACATGGATATATAGATATATATACATGTCAGAACACATCAATAACCTAAACTCAGCAACAGAGTTAAAACCAGATAGTTGTGGGTAGCAGTGATTAACTAGTAAATTTGAATTAGCTGCCTACTCTGAGTTGTTTGGAATTTATATAATCTTGATGCATGTGTGTGTTTAATGACTACAAATCCTTTTCTTAATCCTGAGATCTTAAAAAAGAGTTTCAAATCAGTTTTGATAAAATAAAAATTCTGGTTGTGTTATTCATTGGCCACAAGTCAATTAGTATTGAATGAGGTAAAATGTTTCTTCAGTTTATTAAGTAAAAATAAAAGACAAATTTTTTATTTTCGACATTAACTTTATTGAACAATATATTTACTGTATTTTCTATAGTTTTGAGAAGGGTCATTAACATTCAAATAATTCTTCGGATGATTGAACTCCTTCTTGTTGTTTGTGTTGTTAACACATTTCGGTCAATCCATTCTTCAGCCTTCTTCAAATGGGGTAAACAGGAGTTTTCTAATTTCAAAGGGGGTAACCCAACCCAGCAGGTAACCCAGACAAGTGCAGAGTTCAACCTGATGTGGCTTCTGCTGCTCAACAGACCCAAATCCGACAAGACAAGGACAAAGAAACAATGAATCATTATAAGGGTTACTCCCTTTGAAATTAGAAAACTTCTGTTTACTCCATCACACTCCGATATTACACCTGAAGAAGGCCAAAGAATGGATCGGCCGAAACGTTGTGTTAACAACACAAACAACAAGAAGGAGTTTAATCATCCAAAGAACTATTTAAATATATTTACTGTTTTGTCCCACTATCTTCAGCCATCTTTCAGGCAACTTCATAATTCCATCCTCCCAGAAATCTTTATCCTTCTCAGCAAAGAACTGCTCTAAGTGCCTTTCGCAAGAAAACTTTGTAAAGACCAAAATAAATGGTAATCTGAAGGTGAAATATCTGGTGAATATGGTGGATGAGTGAAAACTTCTCAACCAAGCAACAATAATTTTTGCCTGGTCACCAAAGAAAAATGCTGTCTAGTATTTTTCTGATGGAATATTATAATCTTTCTCTTAACTAATTCTGGATGCTTTTCATCGATTGCTGCCTTCATTTGGTCTAATTAGGAGCAGTACTTGTTTGAATCAATCATTTGCTTCTCCAGAAGGAGCTCATAATAGAGGACTCCCTTCCAATCCCACCATATACATAACATCACCTTTTTTGGATGAAGACCAGCCTTTGGTACAGTTAGTGGTGGTTCGTTCTGCATGCCTCGCAATATCTTGCTTTCCAGGTGCTGTAAAGGATCCACTTTTCATTGCCCATTACAATTTATTTCAAAAATTGAACATGGAAATATGTTACAGTGGGGTTTTTTTGTGCTTATCACAATTTGTTTAAAAAATGGAGCATTTTTATTACATTTAAATAGCAAATTGCATATGGAAATATGGACCAGTAAGTTTTTTTTTCGATTATGTCAAAACGACTAACATAACCATACTAGTGCAAATGATTTTCAATGCTTGATTTGGATATTTTGAGTCTGTTGGAACATTGTTCAGCAA
Source organism: Architeuthis dux (assembly GCA_006491835.1). NCBI lineage: Eukaryota > Metazoa > Mollusca > Cephalopoda > Oegopsida > Architeuthidae > Architeuthis > Architeuthis dux. The sequence continues at coordinate 1,439,486 of VCCN01002162.1, read as the reverse complement.
GAAATATCCTGTACAAAACTTTGTAAATCACTTTTCTTAACTTGTTAAGGCATAGTCTATAAAAGAAATGACTAAAAATTACAAAAGGACAACATATTGTTTGAATGATTTGGATTAGGAAGAAAGCGGTGTAGAAATTCAAGCAATGTTAAAAACTGTTTACAATATGAATAATATACATTTAACTTCATTAAAAAACTCAGCTTATTATGTACTTACCTTCAAGCTATTAGTTTGTAAACTTCTAAAATTTTAGAAGACTTTGTTTTCGTCTTTTATTTTTTATTTTAGAACACATAGCCATCGAAATCAAAAATGTCAAATTGAAAAAAAAATTCAAAACTGCAAATCAATAATTGTGATAGCTATTTTAACTATGACATTACCAAAATTGTTGCAATGAAAGAAAAAAAATCAAATAAAAACAAAATCAATGAAAACCTATAAAACTAAGAATTTGTGTCAAAGAGAGAGACTTTGTCTTCAAAAATTGCAATGAAACATCGAAAACCAATTAGCAAAAAAGGAAGGCTTTTCTTTGAAATTTAAAAATAAATGAATTGTAATTGCGATATATAGAAATCAGATCATTATTATCGTGGTGAGTACAGATGCAGACCCCCCCCCAGTATTATCATAAAGTTGCGAATAAACTGAAAATTGCTTTATTGTTCACGTTAGAGCATTTTAATGCTAAGAAAACTCTGGCTATAATGTGACGTTTTTGTGTTATGGTAACACACACACACAAATAGAAATCAGATTGTTACTAGCATAGTACAAGTCAAATATGATGAGATTATTTAAATATGGATCGGCACTTCTGCCTAGGATCAGAGTATCGCTCCCCGGCCCTCTGCCACGGGTCGGAGTGTTGTATCTGTGCACTCAATGAAAATTGTTACACACACTCAAAAATCAAATATATATATATATATACAGGTACACATTGCATTTTATATATGTGGAGGGGGATGATGATGATGATTATAATAATAATAATAATAATAACAACAACAAGAGTAGCAGCAGCATTCTATTCATCTTTGATAATTTGTATACCAGGGGTCGGCAACCTATGGCTCGCCGGCCAGATCAGGCCTGCCAAAGGATATTAACCTGCCTGAGATAATATGGTTACTGTTTATGTTTTAAAGAATATTTGTGTCTTTTTATTTAATTCAAAAGATGCCTCGATTGAAATAAATTTTTTATGGTATTTCAGATAAATACCATAAAAAATTTATTTAAAAATGTAAAAAATTAAAAAATTTATCTGATTGATATGCAATCCGACCCGCTGAGGTAAAAAGGTTGTCAAGCTCTGTTGTATACAATAGTAGTTGAGTTAAGACTTTAGATGATAAGCTTGCATATGTGAGGAGATAAATTTTTTAGTGCAAAATAAAGTATAATTTTAGTTTCAAATGAATATAATTGTAGTTGGAGAAAGAACAAAGCTGTACAAGAGAAGGGAAGAGGAAAGGCTTGTCTTATAATTCAGTTAAAGGCTGTCAAATATGTTCTGTTTTTATTTATGCATTACTTTTTTGAAAATTTTTTATCTTCCACATGTACTGCTAGGTGTCATGGGATAGGTGGAGATGGCGGTCGATGGCTTGACGGACAGGCCATGAGTGTTCTGCCATGCCCTTGATCCAAAGCTTGAGAGGTTGTCCTCTTGCCTGGATGCCTGAACCTTTGATGTTGTAGGCTCTGAATGCTGGTTGGTCAGTTGCCATTCTTATCTGGTGTCCAAACCATTTAAATCTCTGACACTGGATGAATATTTGGACTGGTATTGCTCCAACGATTTTTCTTATTTTTTCATTACTAATGTCTCTCCTCATCTTGTTTGCTTCTCGTCTAAGGTACCTCATCTCATAGGTGGTGATTTTTCTCTCTTGTGCTTTGTTCAGTGTCCATGTCTGACACTTGTAGGTCAGTGTGGGCAGAAAGATGGTGTTGATCAGCCAGGCCTTGATTTCCATAGGGATGTTGCAGTGTTTCAGGAGGGGAGACAGGTTTGATGAATACATGGGAAAAATTGAAAATACTGCCAACAATTAGTGTGCATAGGTCACATAATCCTTGTTTATATCTAAATAATATTGCAGTGTATTATAATTATATTATTATAAACTGTCAACCAAAACTGTCATGAAAACTGTCAACATAGGTTTCTTCAGTTTTCAAGTTGATCTGGCTGGCTATGTATGTATGTATCATGTGTACAGGTCGCACTAATGGAGTTAGAGGGGTGAACATTTCAACATTTACTCCTTATTATATCTAGAAAAAATTTTGAAAATTCCTTCCCTGAATAGGTTTCAATTTGCAATGTAAGTTTATGTTAAATTGATCCCTTAGTTTGTGTCTGGCAGGATTCACGCTTGTTTTTTGAAAATTTGGATTTTTTTAGTGATCACTGCCCAACAAAAGAAGAGAAGTAACTTATTCATTGAACACACCCAACATGGCATGCTGCCAAAAGACATTGGTCGCATGACAGTTTCTACTGAGTGACTAACCAGACCTGTTATATTAAATATTTTACTTTTAAAAATATTTTGTATGTTTAACTACTTCCAACAATGTACACGGGGGGAAGCGGAGGATCCAAGTAAGTAATTATTTGTAATACAAATTTTATTTTATTGTCTCTTCTGATTGCTGTGACCAGGATCAGACAAATATAAAAAGTAGTCTGCCAAAGAATTTAACAGGAATTAAAATGTGAATAAAATTAATGAAACATAAAGTATGAAAATCATTTTTGGGCTATCTAGACACGATGGTACCCAAAGTGTTGTCCATTTCACATTATGGAAAGCACATACAGGATATTTACTGTAAATTAAAATAAAAAGGAACTGTTATTGTGCCTTTTGTAAGGCATTTATTAGTTTAAAAATACTTTTGCTTGAGGAAGCAAATATCAGAAGTTCAGTTTACCTTTAAAAAATATTATGCATATTCTGTCAAATATTTTTCCTGATATTGAACTGGAAAAATTCCCATTTAAAATCAATTTATCTTATATTTATTTATCTATTAAAAAACTTATTTGGAAAATGACTATGTGTATTTTTCAACCTTCCTCCTGTCATAGGTTACTAAAGAGTATAAATGCTTAAAGATTTAACTAAAAATCAATGCAAATTACATACACTCAAAGTAAATATCATGTATATGCTTCCATAATGCGGAATGGACAACATTGGGGTATCCAGGACCAAATTAACTTATACCAGGGCCTCTAGGCTATTAGCAATATGCCCCCCCCCCATCTTCAACCCCCCTGCTGTTTCATGTATAATTTTAAGTAAATAATGTAATCTGTCAATCGATATTATTATTATTCCATATCAGGCTCCATCTATAGTGAGCGCTCAGACTTCACATCAGGGATTGTTCTTATTTTGACAATTTTATTGTTTAATTCATTTTCCCTGTAGTAGTAGTGATAAATTTCTAAATTGCTACTTATTTTGGGGCCCCATCAATGTCTTGGGCCCTACCTTGTAGCGTAGTTTGCATATAGGCTAATCCAGCTATGGTCCTGTCAAAAATAAAATTAAGAAAAATATGAATATCTCAGAATTTTTCCGGGCCCCTGTTAGCTACGGGCCCCTAGGCTTAAGCCTACGCAGCCTTATAGTATAATCTGGCCCTGTGGGTATCATTATGTTTCGGATACTAAACTCAATGATAGCCCATTTTTTCTTGTGTGTGTGTTTTCTCTTCTTGTGTGAATGCATGAATAAGATTGTTGCAAAAGAATCTAGGTTAAGAAGAAGAAGAAGAAGAAGAGTCTACTTGATCTAATAATAACACATTTCTGCTATTATCTGCTGCTAGAGGGTGTCCCCCACCTACATCCTAATATATTTTTGGATGCAACACAAATGTTCTGACGTCATTCTGCTATCGTCACTCTGCTATCGTAATGCTAGCAGAAAGATATTTCTCCAAATGATGAACAAATTAGTAGATGGAAGTTTTTTCATCCACACATATAATAATTAGCAATGTGCAGTTATCTTCCATCATGCTAATATTGTAGTAAAATAGAATTTCATTCTTGCAACTGACGTGTGTTTGTCTTCTGATGTAGTAAAATAGAATTCCATGTTCTGATGACGTAATAAAAATGCTGAATTTGAAGAATAATAAAAAATATAAAAAGTAATAAAAACAGAAACAAAAGATAATGACAGAGGTAAATAAAAATGTGTTTGTGGTCAACAGAATGCTATACTCCAAGCACATTGCAATGCAAATCTCTATTTCCTACATATATAAAATGCAATGTGTATCCATATTTTTACAAAATTAAACAAATACAGGTAACATAAGTATCAACATTTTTACAGCCTTGCGACTAAGGTCCCAACTCAGGCTCCTGATTTCACAATCTTGAAATTTTGCACCTGTGAAGTAGATATTTATGTAATGCATCAATTGAGACTATGGGGCTTTTGCACACTTAGCGGTAGTGAGATATGCATACATTTACATGACAGTAACATAATTATCGTAGACCAGATGACCAATTCTGTCTTGAATTGAAATCAGGACCCTGAGTTGGGACCTTAGTTGCAAGGTTTTAAAAATGTTGATACCTACATTACCAGTATTAGTTTCCAGTAACTGAGAATGAACCATATGCCGTCAAAAAAAAAACTATGTAATAAAATGAAAAGTCATTTTGTGTTAAGACGAAAAGATTTAAAACTCGGAAGATGCTCAGAAAACAGTATGAATAAAATTTTTCGGAAAGATTCTAAGGGTCTTGAAGGTTGTCGTGTTGAGACAAAAAGATTTAAAACTCGGAAGATGCTCAGAAAACAGTATAAATAAAAGTTTTCCAAAAGATTCTAAGGTTCTTGGAAGATCCCATGAAACTAGTAAGTATAAGTACCTCTCATACTTTATGAAAGTTAAAAATTTATCAATAATTAATCTCATAAACTAAAGTTATACCTTATATATAAGATAATTTTTTCATGTCTGCTTGTCATTAATGTATATAGATCTCCGGAAAGTTTGCTGAAATAAGTTAAATAAATATAAAAATGAAATTATTACTTCATCTGTTTTTTGTTTTTTTCATTTCTGCAAATTTTTAGGCATACTACTTCTGGCTGACTGTTCTTAGTTTTTGAGACAAGTAACTTTATAATCAATAGGATCAGAGAAAGTCACTTTGTAATATTATCTTACTATGTCAGTAATTTTGGACTGATTTATAACTTGATAATAGTGGGACACAATCACTATTTGGATCAAGAGTTAGAAGTTCATTCTTGTCAGAATTATCATGGCTGCTGCAGAAGATCCTTTCACTAGAAATATCATAAAAAGATAGAAGAGGTATGGTATTTATTCAAATGGTAAAGGTTATAACCAGAAAAAAAGCTGGGTTGTAAATTTGGAAGAACGCAGACAACAAAGAGATTTTGTAACAGAGACTTTGTAATCTTTATTTACATTCCAAGATAAAATATGGAAATGACAGCTAGGAATTTTGAATAAATACAAATTCTGTTATACATTCTTGATATTACTAAGCTTGCACCAGTGGAAATAGAGATAGGACGATTGTGTCGCAACAATCGTCCAAACAGGGTGAGCATTCCTGTCTTGAAAATCGGCATTCAAAATTCTGTGTTTTATTAATATCAAATCCAGTCATCCACATCACGATCTATGTTAGTGGATCTGTGTACTGATAAAAGTTTAAATAAAAGTCTTCTGTGTTATCACTGATTACTTTATTAGTATTTATATGAAAGTTTTATGCATATGTGACTGAATGTTGCTGGAAACAACAACAATATCAGAGGAAAATCCTATTTCCATAGTTTATATCTGTTCATTTACTTATTATACAATGATTGTATCCTCTACTACTGTTTTGTATCCAGAGGCAATTCACAAGGATCATCAATTGGCTGATATCATAGGCGTACAAGCCAGGGGCGCAGGGGGGCAATTGCCCCCACCATCACCACCAAATTCAGGCAAAACACATGGAAAATTTCAGGCAAGCCTTTTGTCCCCTTATAGAATTGAGTTCCCAGGGCTGATATCTTAATGTTGTTATCCACATGTTAAATGCTAGAGTCTGTTCAGACTCTTAAAGCTGGCCTTAGATGTTTAATAGACCTGTTTTCATCAGATAAAAGTCTTACATTTTCAAAACCAAGGAAAAGAATTTGCATATGCATACTATGGTTATAATGTTTTTGCTTATACATTTTAACATGTATGACTAGATTTCTTGCTCTGCTGATTTTCAAGATGATTCAAGTTTAATGACAGACGAGGTGTCTGAATGTGGGGATGTAATGAGGGAGCCAGAGATCATGAAAGCATTGAGGATATTTAAACTCCTGAACTTGATGTATTATCTTATAATTTCCACATGCAACTATGACATTTGTGCTTATTTTAACGTGCATAACATTAACAGCCTTACCAAAAACAATCATGACTATATTGAAAATAAATAAGCAGGGTACAGATACATAGATAATTCTGTTAAGTGCAGACTTCAAACTATCAATGATCCACTTTCAGACTTCTATTGGATTGGTTAAGAAAAGACTTGTTTTATGAAAGGTTGATCTCTCTAGCTAGAATAATCTGTATGTGCTGTCCTCAGTCTATGCTTGCATTAAAAGACAGAAAAGGCGAAATTAACAAAAGTAGGGACAAGATATTAAGAATAACTATAAAGGATACTATGAGTACAACTGACCAACATTTCAATAGAGAACAGTGATGGTCCAGATGTAACAACGGACAAAATAGTTTTTGCACTACAAAATATGAAAAGCAGAAAAAGAAATTGCCCCAAAACTTCTGTTTAGGAATAATGATCCTACTATGCAAGAAAGGAGACGTTAAAGACCTTGGCAATTACCACCCTATTATTTTACTACCTAGTCTGCTTGGATAGTGTAATGGTTAGCATGTCTGCCTCACACGCAGAAGGTCCTGGGTTCAATTCCCGGTATGGGAAAAGAGTGTGGAACACTCTTCATTAGGACAAATTTCCCTGTACATTCAGCAGCTAATTGAGTAGACTCTAAGCTGTGTGATTAGGGTAGAAGTGTCCCTTTGGTGGACTTGCATCCTGCCAAGGGGGTGGTCATAAAAAACCAGACTTGAAACTTGCAAGGATCACTAAGCTGACACATGCCACATAAACCGGATCTTCGTCACTGGGCTCCATACCCCATTTGGGAGTTATCTCTTAAGAAACAGGACGCTTTATCTACTTTACTACCTAACATTTACAAACTATTCCTGAAAATACTTACAAATAGATTAAAAAACACTTTAGATAAAAACCAACCCCACAAACTGGCAGGCATTAGAAGTGACTATTTGACAATAGACCGCCTACACACATTAAACCAGCTAATCAAAAAGACATTAGAATACAACAATCCACTCTGTTTACGTAGACTATGAAAAAGCCTTTGATTCAATAAAACACATGGCAGTCTTCAACTCAATGCGAGAACAAGGTATAAATGAGAATTATATAAAAGTAATTGAGAATACATACGAAAATGGCACTGCAATAATTAGACTTCATGAAGATACTAACAAGATAAAGATTGAAAAAGGAGTAAGACAAGGGGATATAATATCACCAAAACTCTTTACTGCGAGCCTTGAGAGCACCTTTCAGAAAACAGACTGGGAAACCATGGGAGTAAACCTAGACAGAGAATATTTGAACAATTTAAGGTACTGTGATGATATTGCAATAATATCAGAAACTGTGGGGGATCTACAAAACATGTTAAGTGATCTGAAAAGAGAAAGACAAAAATAGGGTTAAAGATGAACAGAACAAAGACAAAAGTTCAATAATAAAGTTCCAAAAAAGACCATAAGAATAGACAGTGAAGCCTTAGAAGAAGTTAAGGAATACATTTACCTTGGCCAGGTGATAAAGCAAGAGAAAGACCATGGAAATGAAGTAAAACAACACATAACGATTGGCTGGAAAGCATTTGGTATAAATAGAGAGCA
>VCCN01002162.1:1401606-1425078 GCA_006491835.1 Architeuthis dux | reverse complement strand
ACATGTTTATAGAGTCTACCTGCATGAGATATGGGCATGGCCGGTCACACTCAAACAAGAAATCCTGAAAACATAGACTTTCAACCGTTATGTGTGCAATCAACTAATAATGGAGTTGGCTGAGATGATCACAGATTCCAGGAGACTCACAGGGAGGAGTCAGTTGCTCGTATGGAGAGTGACAAGAAAGAGAAACAGAATCAGAAAGAAGATTGCTATGTGCATTCACCCTCTCGATCCCGATGTACATGCAGAGCAGCTTGTTAACATCACCAATGGTTCTCTTGTTCTGCTTTCAGCATTGCTGAGGAGCAGATTACTGAATTTGAGAAGTCTTTACCTCAGGGATACTGGAATATTATTGAAAAGAGAGTTATGACTATGTCTGTAATGAGAAAGGGAGTTACAGTTGGCTCTGAAGTTGTGTATGACAGAATTGATCCTCTTGTTACAGGCCACCTCTAGAAATGTGAATTTCAAAGATGTTCTCTCTTATGAGCTAGCACCCATCCCGAAAGCTCTGTTTGATGATTATGGGGAAATGGGGATCTGCATGTCCAAAGCAGATTTAAAGAAGAAAACAAGGGTTGAGGTGTTCGTGAGGAATGCTGACCAGATGGGCCATACTATTCTGGATGGTTGTGCAGTCCTGTGGGTTGTCCCATGGCTAACATCAAGCTAAACCAACCAAGTTCTAGTCAGTGACTATCTGGTGTCTTTCAAGCAGCGAAGATTGAGAATTAGAGATGTTTATCTTGTGTTTGATAGGTACATTGAGTTTAGCACAAAGTGTTCTGCTCGCAGGGCTAGAGGGTCTGGTAGCTGCAAGAAGTTCCAACTGTCTTCCAACTCTCCACTTCCCCATCAGAATCAAGTTCTCAACATCCCAGAGAATAAGAAGCAACTTATAGAGATCATAGTAGAAACTCTTGTGACTGAAGCCACAGTTCCTGGAATATAACAGAGCAAACTAGTCATGATTGGCCAGGACCCTACCCCCACTGAGATATCAGCAGGTTGCATCACTATATCAAACAGGATCTAAAGACCACCCATGAGGAGGCTAATGTAATTGTAGTGGTGCATACTATCTATGCATCAACTGAGGAGGGGAAGCATGTTGGAGTTGTTGCAGATGACACTGATGTCCACATTGTGCTGCTGTATCACTACTACAGCCAATCCCTGCCCACATGACATTAATTCCTATATGTCAGGAAAGAGCCGTCACTGACAAAATGCTACAGTAGACAAACTTGGAGAATTATGCCTCAAACTCTTACCAGTTCATGCTGTGAGTGGGTGTGACCAAGTTCCAATGCACCATGGAATAGGTATGGGGAAAGTGTGGAAAGCTGTTAAAGATGTCATGGTCACTGAGTGGAAATGTGTTATAGAGGTATAGAATGACATAAAACCATCTTTTTAAAAAAAACTTTATACCCTGATGTGAACCCCACCTAAGGTTCCGCCGGACTATAAGCATAGATTAATTAAACTTAATCATAAACAGGTTTTAGATGTTTTAAATTTTACATTCATCAACTAAATACTTTGGTCAGTTTATGGAACGAGTCTTGCTGATAATAAAAGTTAACAAACTACCGTCCTGGGAGCTAAATCCAGCCACCTCCTAATATTGGTTGTCTAATTTATTTTTTCACTAATTGGAAGAGTGGTGATTTTTTTGTAAGTTAGAGAAAGCATTTCGCAGATGGGCCTCAAATCTCTGTTGGAGCTCCTGTAAGGTGGTGCTTCAAAGATACATTTCACAAAATTATAAGGGTTTTTCAAAAACTGTCTGGTTTTTACATTTGCTGCATCTTTTTACCCTGGCATATACTGCTTTACTGAGCAATACAAAGTGTTTCCTTATGCCCTTCAACTTTGCCCTCAACTCACCACATTTGTGTCAAAGAGTGAGTTTCAATTTCTTTTTCAGTGTTCACTAATAATTTTGGAGTCTTTCTTTTTGTAGTTGCCAATCATTGGGCCACTTTTTTTTAGAAACCATCAACCAAAACTGTCAACATAGGTTTCTTCCTTTTTTAAAATTGGTCTGGCTAGCTATATATCTATCGTACATACAGGCCACACCAATGGTGCTAGAGGGCTGAAAATTTGAACACTTACTCCTTATGTCTAGAAAAAACGTTTACTTTTGTTTTTTGAAAATTCCCCACTAAATAGTTTTTTCAGTTGGGGGTTCAATTTGTAATGTAAGTTTATGCTAAATTGGTCCCTTAGTTTGTGTCTGGCTTTTATTCAACAGTAACTCTTCAAGTCTTTAAAGCAGCATTTTTATTCATCATTTATTAGCCATTTGATTTTCTGTGCCAGACATCTTCCAGTGTCAATTGCTGGTGAACTATGAGGATGTGGGTTCTCTTGTATTTTCCCTGGTCCATATTCTCTACTGACAGATTACGTGCTATCTCAGATAATAGACTATGTTGCTGTCTCCATCTCAGACATCTTATCTTTGCTTTGGGGATTTTTTTCATTCCTCTTTCTTTGCTGTTTTAAACTCTCTCCCAAAATCTCTGTTCACTTCACTATTATTTTAAAATTTAAATCCATTAGTTTAGTAGTTATATTGGTATTAAATAAATATATGTTAGAAATAATGCAAGGTACCTGAATAATTTTACCATTATAAGGAAACAAATAAGAATATAAGGAACATAAGATTCAACTATGGTTGAATTTGTACTGGGAAGTCCTTTGGGTTCCACCACAAATATTCACAATATATGTAACAGATACATATGTATTTTTGCACTCACACACTCTGGTCATCAAGTGAAATCACTTGACACACATATTTTCCTTCAGAACACCCAGATTGTATTCCAAGAACCAAAGTTAGTCTTTCCAAGTACAACTCTCAGATAACCAACTTTCAGAACATGGAAATACGGCACTTGACTCGAAATATGATACCCATTGTAGACAAAAGGTCTAGTGAAACCTTGTATCTTGTCACCTTACATCATACCTTGGAACTTTGACGAAATCCATTCTAACACACAACATTTTGACCAGTCATTCACCTTCCATTTACCTCTTACTATAAGAAGACAAACTATTTTCATTCTTTGTTCAGTCATAGATTTGTTGCCTAAACCAATCTATGACGGTTCCACCTTTTCCACTTTTATCTCAGAGATGCACCTCTCATCTTCATTTATATATGTACACATACATACACACACTCTAACAATGAATGACTCTTTAACACTTACTAAGTAGTAAACCAAACTCTTTACAAGCATTTCTCCTTCATTCTCTACAGCTGAGAACTACCTTATTGTTATGCCTTCTGTAATAAATATACTTCTTATTATTGTTATACCTTGTCTGCATCTTTATTGACATTGTAATATTACCATGTGCATCTTCTCCATACATTGCATCCCTTTTACTACTGCAAGAACAGACAGAGAAAGAAAGATACATAAAATCTTTTCCAGCACATATCGCTAACATTACTCTTTCCTCCTCTCTAGTATCATCAGCAGTCTAGCTTACTTACAGCAGTCTGACCCTTATGGCTATTACCACTATATGTACTACTACGACTAGTAGCTTACTGCTACAATCCTTGTTATTGTTTGTACCGTTAACCTTTTCTATTTCACATGGAGTCAGATATATTGCCTCAGAACTATGGTTTAGGAGGCTTGTCATCCAGTCTATGTCTAATGTAGTGAATTCAGTCTTCACTAAATGTTCTACAATTGTAACTCTGTGCAAATCTATACATAGCCTAAGTAAATATCTACATAATATAAGTCCATCAGTAAAGTATTCTTGATGTAAGCAGCTTAGTAATAAAGAATTTCAGTGTCAAGTGTTTTGTCTAAGCAGTAGTTTATATTATTATTCTTCAAAAGTTCTCAATTAATTTATATGAAATTTTCTGGAAGGGTGGGTAATGGGCTATGGGAGAATTGATTAAATTTAGGGGGATCCTGGAATCTGTTTTCGACAGAGAGATATTTAAAAAACATATCTTTATAAGATTAGTAATGGTAAATACTGAGTCCTAACTAAAGGGGGTTACTATTACAATAGAAAAGATAGGTAACCTCCCTTAAAAACAAAAGTGTCAACATAATTCATGAGTGATATTCAACAGTCTAGTCTCGTAGCCCACTGCTAGCGAGTTAGTTACTCACTGGGTACTCCAGTACAGGGACTGTGTGCGAAGATTCACAGTGTCCAGTGAATATCTTTACTGGATGTAGGGATATTTTTTCATATATTAAAACAATGGTCTAAAATGTGAAAAATACAAAGTTACCTCCCCTGTATGATAGCTATATATGAATAATAAAAAAAATCAGATTTGGCTACAATTTCTACCACCCCTAGTTATGAAAAAGTTCACTTTGATGAAGCCCCACGTCAAAAGGTTCGAATATCAAGGGGGGGGGGTATTGTAGACAAATCTGATGTTGTTATAATTTGTTTATTTTACTTACCTGAAAAAGATGTCATTAAAAGATTAGCTATATATGAACTGATTTTCATTCCGGTTTTAGTGACAATGGTGTTGACAGAGATATGCACTCTCTGAGTGCTTTTGAGTTTCTCTATTTTTTTTTATTGACACAAACAGAAAATCTTGAATGTCTCAACATTTATGTGTGCATGTCAATGTCTGCATATCTACAAACATGCATGCATTGTATATTCATTTTTGTATCATATCTAAATCTATTATTTTACTAAGCTTAAACTGTGTCATAAGGCTACAGTAATTGGGACATCCTTGAGAATCAAACTCACTACTTGGATCCTGACATATGTTCTCTTGTGCGTAAACAAGAAAAAAAAAAAAGTTGAAAAAGTATTCCTTGTCCGTCGTATTTAACCAGACATGCATTAATGAAAGCCTAAATACACAAATATATATATATATATATAAAACTTCAACTGAAGAAACCTCTGTGCGTGTGTGTGTGTGTGTGTGCACCACGATTACTCAACAACTGGTGATTGTACAAAGTTGACATTCGCCAGATATATTAATCAGCAAACAAAGCAGTGCAGTCGAGTTTGAAATTGTTTGGATCAGTGATTCTCGAGAAATCTAAAATTAAAGATTATAGATCTTTCTTCATAGTTTCTACAAATTATCTCTCTTTAGAATTATCTCCCTTTAGATATAAAATATCTAAATTGGCAACACTAAACAGAAGTAACGCAAATACTTTGAAGCCGTAGTTTCGTATGATGGACGGAAAAAGCTACAGCTAATTAATACATAGCCAGAAAAAAAAACTAACAGGGAGTAAAATAAATCTATGAAGCTACTTAGTGACTTTTATGAAAGGTTTGTTCCCCTACATAAAATTTACCATATTGTAGTGTGGATTCGAACATCTATAACTTTTTATAATTAAAATATTTTCAAAGAAAATTGGTTTAAAATAAATAATAGTATAAAAATATTTAATTTATTGACATCATACAAGATACAAATTCTTGGGATAAAAAGATGCAAATATGTATTCCAAAAGAAACTGAAGGCCATCATGGCCATAATGCAATTTACTGAAATTATTACAAAATGATTGGAGACACATATATAAAAAGATTAAAAAAAAACATAGTTGATTGACAACACAAAGACAAATGACAAAAATGAGCAGAAATGCTACTTATAACAAAAATATAAAAAACGTCTTTTCTGGAAGACTATTGAAATTATATAAACTTATGACTCTTATTAATGTGATGACTGGTTGTTTTAAACTGTGGCTAATCCATTTACACTACCCTATGTGAAACTTGTGCGAACCAACTAGTTGGTAACCATTCCTAAAAAAAGATCAGTTGGTTGATCACTTTGTTGTCTGTATGTCAAATGCATTCAAGTGTGTTTTTTTATATTGGGCTATTCTGGGTTAACATCCAGTTGTAATTCCATGCCATGTCACCTGATAATCGTAGAACTTATCACACAAAACATTATGTTGAAAATTAAAACAGAGATCAGTCTGAAAAATGTTGTTTTTTTTTTCTAAATAGAAATGGGAAAGGCTTGGTTAAAATTGAGTTTGGTGAGGTTGAGCAAAAATGGATAGTTAATGAAATCTTGGTACTCTTGTAATAGTGGGGTCCAGAACATAATATACATAACAAAGTTATTCCCCTTGTATTATTGTATTAAAATAAATGATTAAATAACTTAGTATAAAATTGTGTATCAAATTAATCATAGGGATCTTTTTTTGTATGTAAGACTCCCAAATTCAAAAAAAAAAACTTGGAAGGGGAATAACTAGTTTTTTACGCATATTACGCCATGGACCCCACTACTACAAGAGTACCAACATCTTTTTAGGTGTGAAAATCAATTTTTGGAAGGATTAAGTATTGAAGAGATCTGGTTTTAAATATTTTGTTTGAAGCAATTTTTTTACCTAGAAAAACATTGTTTAGACCAAAGTATTGTGTGGACTGTCTGAGGAAGATCCATGGCAACTACCATTTGGGGAGGGAAGGCATTCCAGCCATGACATAACATTCCAGGGGTCGTTAGGTGGGTGAGTGAACAGAGAGGTCAGCTCTGTCCAGTGAACAGTAGGTGTTGACAAAGTGATTTGCGTTGTAATGTTAGTAGGGCAATTGACCAGAGTTTTCAACTGACTGCATCCAGGAGAACAAATAGACATCAGCAACGGCTGTCTATTTTGTGGAGGTAGAAATGGACACAAGCCAGAGTTTAGTAGTGATTCAACCGGAGTTGAATTATCAGGGGAACACAGTAAATTTGTTGCTTGCTCAGATATTTCAATTAAATATGAAGTTGATTCCAAGAAGCTTGCAATATTGAATCTTGATAGTCCTTTAGAATTTGCTGCTTCTTTCAGAGATTTGTGATGGTTTTTATGCATCTGGAGGGCTGAAATATAAACAAATAAAAACATAGAACATAAGACTCATCAAAGTATTAAACTAAATTCTAGTTAATTATGAATTCTGATCATGTGATTTTATCAAGTAATGGGAAATAAATAGCTTTATTGCATTTAAATTGTATCAATAGACACACATACTGTCCGGCAGGCTTCATCGTTTCCTAGACATAGTGTCACTGGGGTTTAAAATTTCCAAATCAAAAATACCCATATAAAACATAACATAAGTTCGGTTTAGCAGATGAAGCAAAGAAATCCTTTAGTCTATACCTTATTATTCATGTATAATATGCACCCCTAACTATGGGCTATGAAATCCTGGGGAAAAAAAAAAAATCTCTTGTGTATAATACGCACTGATTTTTCAGAATTTGTAGCAGCTAAATTTAACATAAATTTAAACTTTGTCCAACTTTTTACTTGGTTTATATCGACTAAAAATAAGAATTTATATTATGTTTTTAAACACAAAATTTACACAGTAGTTAGAGCAAACACATAGACATGTTCACAGAAAAATACTACAAGCTAGCGGCGAAAATAAGCTCTAAGAGAAACAAAATTATAAACGAACACACATTCCAGTGGCTAGTGCCTATTTCTGTGTAGCTGTGTAAACCAGAAGTGGTTATTACTACTATGTCCATGTGTGGCATATAAAAAGCCGGAAAAAAAATCCGACCCTTTATCAGTCACTGGCATTCAGCCACGACACCACTTCACTCATAGCTTCCCACGCTAAACTCAGTCAGGCGCTGTTTGTCATAAACTAAATTCCCTACACACGCGTGACTCTGTCCACTCTCTTGACCATGGCATCTAAGCAAACATTGTACATAAGTGCAGAAAAATTGAAGGCAGTCTTGTATGTAGAGGTGAATGGGAACCGGGCAGCTGGTCGTCACTTTGGACGTTCTGAGTGCAATATCTGACTCTAGCACAAAAACAAGCCCATACTTCAATCCATGCTGAAGTTGAAGACAGGCAGAGGGAAATCAGCAGCATTTCTGAAGTTGGAAGGAGAGCTGATCGAGTGGTTGAAGTAACACAGAATATTCGGCATTGGAATCAGCACAACTGACATACGTCTCAAGGCGTTGGAAATCACAAAAAAGAAGGGAACAATGCCTGACAACTTCATGGTCAGTGTTGGGTGGAGTCAGCACTTTATGGAGAGACATAATTTGTCAGTTTGTTGCCGGACTCACATAGCACAGAAATTGCCCGCAGATTTCGAAGACAACTTACAGGAGTTTCAGCGTTTCATCATCAGACGACGGGAAGCCTTGGAGTATGACCTGTCCACAGATTGGAAATGCAGATCAGACCCTGCTGAGCTTTGACCTCCCCTACACACAGACAGTTGATTTCAAGGGCCAGAAGACAGTCAATATCAAGACCACGGGCAATGAGAAAAAAATGATTCATGCTGATATTAGCTGTCACTGGTGATGGAAAAAAGCTGCTGCCATACGTTGACTTTAAGAGAAAGACCTTGCCCAAGGAGACATTTCTGACATCAGCATCAACAAGCCGTTCAAGTTGCGTGTTCGCACCAAGTGGAACCAGTAGCTGGCAGAGGGGCACAAGTCCATCACTCTGACAGGCCGCTTTTGCTGACCAGAGCTTTCCATTGTATGTACATGGATATTGGAAGACTGGCAGAGCATCCTTGAAAACATTGTGGTGAAGTCTTTGAAAAATTGCTGTATCACAAATGCACTGGATGGTAGTGAAGACGACATCCTTTTTGAGGAACAAGGACAAGATGACTCTGTGGACAACAACGATGACATTGAAAATGACAAAGACATCTACTACACTGACTTCATAGATGAAACTGTCAGGACGTCTATCTTTGACATGGACAGCATTGAAGCAGACTAAAATATGCTTAATATTGATGTGAATAAAACATTTTAAACAAATCCAATGTTTGGTTAGTGATTTAAAATCTGGAAAAAAAAGTGCGTATTATACACAAATAATTATCTCCTGATTATGTCCACGCATATGGCCGATTTATGGATAATTTAGTTCTCATGTATAATACGCACCCCTAACTTTTAGGCTTAAATATCTGGAAAAAAGTGCGTATTATACACGAATAATTACGGTAATAGAAAATAAACATTTTAAAAACTCTATAGTACTTATCTCAGTGATTGGGGAATATCTTAGTTCATAGATAATTTTCTTTGTTTTTTATTTACATTGATGTGACACACTTTTTGCCCAATGGGAGTCTTCTTTGTTCTTTCACTCACTGCCTAAACATGCAGCTCTATGTCAACACCATTGACAGGCTGAACTACCCTGATTCAGCATTTTGACTGTCCACTACTGATGTGACTCACCATTCCATGTCATTTAAACTGAAACTACTAATAATGGTCCCCTCAGTTTTGTGGATATAACCTCTCTAAGGTATATACATCCATCCATACATGCACACATTGAATTTAATTTAGTAACAGAGCAAAGTAAGATGTAACTATTTTTAGAGGGTGATTTGAAGTAAATTTACCTTGTGAAATTTTCTCAATAAATTGTGTCTGATTGAGTCGATCACTGAAAGTATTTTCACTGGTTTTGACATTTGCAAGAAACTGTGCTATTCTCATAGTCTTGGCCCTAATAGATCGACTTAGGCAGAGCAGCTTTTGAAAGTCAGAAGTCACAGCCAAATCATGACAAACCGTCAGCTCCTCATTTAACCTTTTAGCTGAAATTCAAATATAAAATCAAATCAATGAAAACATATACACAGCAAATAGGGATAAAACAATAAAAACCTTCAAAGCATAAAATCTAGGGTTGAAAGAAATTAAATCATGGCTATTATATTGCTAATAACCTGAAAATGGCTTGAAAAATTGCTTTATGCTTTCCATATAAACATAATAAAAGATTTCTTAAGGAATCAAAGATTCTATATGGAGCGTTTCTACAAAGTTCAAAATTGTGTTAAAATACTGAGAAGATTTAGCAAACAAATGGAACAAAGAGGAAATAATGGAGATATGTAATCCTATTGAGAACTATATTTTGGCAGAGAAGTAAAGTCCTTTAAAGCAACAATGAAAGAAGAAATTAGAAAGGGTTATTTCCAGAGAGAACAAGGCCACGATTCAGCCACATCAAGCTTGTTCCAAACTTACATTCAGCTGCTCTGCTAATGTATCAATTCAAAATAAAAAAAACATGACAAGATATAATTGTAATTAGCTATAAGTGTATGTAAAAAAAAATACCTGGGCTTAAAATGAATTTAAATATTCATAACAGGGTTGAGGCTTATCTGTATTTAATAATAAATGTTTTTGTAGTTTAAGCTATCATGTAAATTTCATGAGTGGTCACGCATGATAAGTGCCCAATGAACCATTTTTAAAAGTTGATATTTTTAGAGCTACAATTGTTATTTTAATTTTATTTTGAAGATTGAACACTCTGCATTATGATTCATAGTGTTCAACCTTAAATAAAACTGAGCATTGTAACACTAAAAATTACAAAAATATCAACTCTTTAAAAATGGTGTGTTGGGCACTTGTCATGCGCGGCCACTCATATGTAAATGCATAAAATATTTTAAATAAAAATAAGAATGTGATTAGTAAAAAATATAGCTTTAATTCAAGGATTTTTAGAAGACATTCTTAGAGATTATTACTAAAGCATTTAGATAGAATTTTGTATATTTTTCATTCTGAACGTATATAAAAACATGTACTTCTTTGTACTTCTACAGCCCCAAACACAGCTGAGGTAAACAATTCAGCAGAGATAGATGGATGATTGAGATTACAGTTTACAATTATTTTTTGGTATCAAAGTTTTAACAAAAGTCTCAATAGAAAACATTTTACACAAGTGACAACAGTATATTATTTAACACTGTAATGAAAACATGTGATATAGATTGTTAATATACTGTTTGTATCCCAATATTCATTATCCTTCAGGGTCTGCATATTAAGATTCAGGTAGATTAATTGGACATCATCTCCATTTATCATGTGGCAAATCAACACAAAATACTTTCCACTTGAACACAACAGTGTTGAAAAATATAAATTTTAAGTCAGAAAATTCAATATGAATCAGTGACAATATATATATCAGTAACAGAATCATCATTGTCATTATTATTATTACTAGAATATTACCCGTCATGTGACAGTTTTGAAGGGATTTTTCAAGTAACAGGCATATGTTAAAAGCAAATATATTTTTCACTATATTTCTAGTAAAAAGAAAGAAATATTTGTTTCAAAATCCAGTAAATTAAACAATGGCTATTATATAAATATATGACTAATTCATTAATCAATGGAGGGTTCAGTCTATTACTTGATAGCAATAGAAATCTGATCCCCCATCATATTGACCCCCACTTCAAGTACAAAAACTCTAAAATAAGTCTAAAACCTGCTTTAAGTAGGTTGACATATTTTTAGGTATAATGTATTTGTATGTATTCCTTTTAAAATATATTATAAGTGATAGAATTTAAATTTATGAAAATCACTTAACCGTTTTGAATTTAACAGAACGGTTAACACATAATGAAGTGTTTGGCTGAAATGAGCAATTGTGAAAAAGTCCTGGTTGATGAAGATCTGGCCGGGTTAATTTTAAAAAGGCAAAACTAATGTTTCTTTTCATACCATATTATTCAGACATAATTTGGGGTTTTGTATATAAAATATGAAATGTGTATCTGGTCTACGTACTTGTTACTTGAAGCAATAGATATAGGGGTTCAATTTGCCACTATATACCAATAGAAGACCAATCCCCCTCTTTATGTCCAGTTACATCTTACACTAAGATGTATTAATCGTGGGGGTCAGTTTATTACTTCACACCAATAGAAAACCAATACTCCACTTTATGTACAGAGATTTTTAAAAGTGTCTAAAATCTATTTTAAGTATGCGAATCTTGTTTCTTTTTATACCATTATATTCGGACATATATTGGAGCTATAGATGAAAAATATCAACGGTGTAGCTGGTCTACACACTTAGATATGAACATATATTTAGTGACCAAAATCAGCGTTACAAAGCCACAAACCATGGTGTTTATAGGTATAGATTATTATTATTAAACATAATAAAATATCATACTAATTGAAAACTGAAGTCTATAAATTGACTTTACATAGATTTTAAACTTAGCATTGTTCAGCTTCATTCATAATGATGGATTTTCTTTTTTGACTAAGCAAGGAACATGTTAAGAGATAACTGCAACTGTTTTTTCTTGTTATGCTGACTTTTATAAATCTTTTAAGACTGCATATAAAATAATAAACTTTTATCATCACTAAACAAGAATTACACACAGCTAAAATAGCCAGGATATGAAAATTTCAACTTTCAAAAA
The DNA here is from genome assembly GCA_006491835.1 of Architeuthis dux. Classification (NCBI taxonomy): domain Eukaryota; kingdom Metazoa; phylum Mollusca; class Cephalopoda; order Oegopsida; family Architeuthidae; genus Architeuthis; species Architeuthis dux. The sequence continues at coordinate 1,412,749 of VCCN01002162.1, read as the reverse complement.
GGTGATAGCAGAACTTAAGGGTTTGATGGTGCTTATGTACTATTAAAATAAGATCAGATAAAAAGCCACAAGTAGTAGTAAGAAACATTTTTCTGTAATTACCTGAGATAGCAAGAAAGAGGCGTGGATCAATTGTAAGGTCCAATAATGTGACTAGATTGGTCATTTGGCTTTTCCATTCTTTGACTAGCATCTTCAGCTGAACAATGGCAGCATCAGACACACAAATAGATGATTGATTTGAAAGCTCTTGGATTTTTAAGCTTATCAGTGAAGATATTTCAGGATCCACACATTCAAAATTGTGAACTGCTATTTCAATTTCACGCACTCCTAGAAATTAGAGAAAAAGGCACAATTTTATATGAAATCTAATATTACGAATGCCAATGAAAGCATACAAAATACAGTGTAAAATATTTAAAATTTAGCAAGGAAAAAAGTTTTTTTTATTGTTCAACTCTGATGAGTGAATATTTTCTAGAAACAGAGACAATGAAAAGACAGAAACTGATATAAAACTTAAGAAATTATGACATTACTGTAATTAGGATTTTACAGAAACCAGATTTTAAAACATTACCCCAAACAGTTAGGGATTTATTTGAACTGAATGATCTTTGATGGTTTTAAAATAGTATTTCAGTAAGAATTATAAAGATTACTCGTGAAATGGTAAGGAATTACAGATTTGCTAATGATAAATAAGAAAACCAGTTACATGAGAATGAATGAATTGTCTAAGTGTAATACCTGTTCTTTTTTGAGTTAAAATATATCTCGGCTTTTATTTGCTCTTAGTGAAGATATATACACACACATGCAAAACTGATACAAATGGAACATTATTATCAAAAACTAATTTTAAAAAGAGTCATTTTAAACTCTGATTTAAAAAACTTAAATTTAATTCCAATGTAAAAAATCCTCAAGGTAAAAGATCCACATTCCTAACATATAGTGCTTTGAAGTTTGGGCAACAAAGAGACTCATATTGTTTTATGGACTAACATTCTTAATGTCTGTAGATAAAAACGGAGTATTTCCTAGTTCTACTATGTTGTGAAAAAGGCTTTATTCATTTTGGTTTTGTTCATTATACACTAGCACATTGAACAAAACTAAGAAGTTGAAAAGGATAAAGAAATTATTAATGATAGAGCCATCATCTCTATAGATAAATAGATAGATAAATAAATAAATCAGTGTCATGCATGTGTGTTTTACTCAAATCATAGATAATTTACTCATTTTAACTAAAATATTACAAAGAAAATTAACTACCAATGATACAATCAGGACTTTTTAAAAATAATTCATCAAATGAGGTTCAAGGGAAACAAAAAAAAGAATTTGAATTTTCATTACCCAAACTGTGGTATGTTTAACCTGCACTTTGGAGTGCACTACTGTGACAATAGGTTAACCCATGCTATAAACTGATTCTGTAGCAGTGTAAAAGATTTTAAACTTAAATTATTCTATGCAGACCTTTTTGGTAAGAGTGAGGTTTTAAAATATTTATTTAATGACATCATTTATTATTATTTGTGACAAGTAGCAAATAATATACCTTATATCGGTCAGTAGATACCATGCAGTAATTAGACCGACATAAGTTTCTACCAATTGTTTCCCAACTCCTCATCTTTTATGATGAGCATGGGTTACATAGTTTAGTAGAAGGTGTAGCAATATTTGTTTCTGATTGATCATTCCCTCTCTAAGCTAGACTTGAAAGTGTTCATATTCTCTGCAGTGACCATGGCTTCACTCAGTCAGTTCCAATCCACTGTCACTCTTGCAGTGAAAAACTGTTTTCTCATGCTAGTTTCAAGTTGTGTTTGAAGTTTGTACCTGTGGCCTCTAGTGTGTAATGGAAAATTATCAAACATAAAAAAGAGATGAGGAGCTAAATTGAATAACAGTGATTAAAAAAATTAAAGCATTCAAATGTGTTTAAACAAAAAAACTTACGGTTTAATTTGTGCGAACTGGCAGCCACAAACCGAGCAACATTCCAAACGTTGTCCAGGTGATTATGAAAGAAATCTTTCAGTGACATCAGCTTTTTTGCATCGCAATCACTCTGATAAGAATAACAATGATCATATTAAATAAAAAAAAAACTATCCCTTGTAATATATTATTCAATGAGATAAGATCATAAATATTATTTAATAACTGAAAAATATTGACTAATAGTTTTTAATAATCTAGTAATATGACTGCAAATGTTGTTATGAAAAACACCTGGAGTGGTATGAAGGTTACAAGATGACTAGCATTCCAAGGGAAATTATGAATCACTGCCACCTATATATATGCTTATTTTTACCTTGTAAATTAAACAGTGGTGGTGGGCAGTGATAACTACAAAGTCCAAATTGCTGGATACAAACTAAGGGATAAATTTGGCATGAACATTGTAAATTGAACCTCCTACTAAAAACCTATTTTGGGAGTGAATTTTCAAAAAACAAAAGAAAACATTTTCCCTACTATTTGAGGCGAGTGTGTGTGTACAAAATTTCAAGTTTCTACTATGAATGGTTAGGGCTGGGAAAAGTCCATACATATAAATGTCAGAACACACAAATAAATAAATGAAATGAAAAGAGAAAAGGTTATAAAAGTGCAGCGGAAGGAGTCTGCAACTGTTTGAATGAAACTTGATTTATAACTTAGAAGGGAGACCCACAACGGTATAAAAACAATGTTATCTTTAAATGCTATCAAGCTAAACACTAAAGTCAAGTCACCAAATTTACATCTAATGAGCAAATTTAGTTATCAATATGATAGTTGTTCTATTTAAGCCATAAAAACAAACAATAATATTAATCCCCAGTTGAATTATCATAGAATTTTATATTATGTATAGCGTAATGTACTGATGTACAAATATAGCCATCATTGTCTGAAGAGCGTATTTATGCACATGCTGACTGTAGATAAGGGACATAATCTAACATTGTTCCTTCATTTTCAATATGTTAACATGAAACAAGAAATACATAATTGTTTTGTTTTTAATTCATATTAGCAATCTCATTGAGATATACAATCTTCACTGGAGCTATTTTTATCAAATTCTTTTTGCTGAACAAAAAATGACAGAATTTTCCAATAAATTAGAATTTATACTCAGCCTTTGCTCATTTGCTGTTTTCTAAAGGAGAATAAATGATCTTTAGCACATATACCATCTGGTTACCACAGGTTTTGCAAGACATACAATGTCCTTTATCTACAACTGATACTATTGATCACTGCTTTCTAAATCAAGACCAACTTAACCAAGTTATTACTGTATTCTTCTTTAAATCATTCTTATTACCTTTTTTTTCTTTCAAAAACACTAATAAGAATGATTTGAACAAAATTACAATTTAACTGTAATCATTTTGGAGAGAAGCTAAAAAGAATTTTCAAACTTTGTTTTCATGTCTTCTAGGAATTAACATGTAACCTACATAAATACTTAGTCATAGTTTGTTAACAACTAAAATAGATTAAACTCTTTTTGATTGTTGCTTTTAATTTCATTAAAAAGAAAGATAACATTTAGTTTGATCGAATATTTGGTAATGTCCAACGATTGGCGTGTAAAATGGGAGATAACTCTGTTGGACTGTTCAACTAAGGATTATTTCCCTTTTCGATAATTATCGGTTCTTGAATAATTTTAAAACGCACCATAGAAAATACGCTATACAGTATAAACAAAACATAAAAAGTTTAGGAAATCATAAATGCATCGTAATAGTCTTTGTGTAAGAATAAGAAGAAAGATTGTAGAAAATTATCAACTAAAAAAAGACAATATAAACCCGTTTGAAAACTTATCGAGGTTGAAAACTTAAACTTGTTTTTACACTCGCGAACCGGTTAGTTGAAAGGTATTTTAAACATTAAATGTTTTTCCAATTCACTGTACTGTAAACAAATTCATTTATTTAATTTTTAGTAAATGAAAATTGTATTGTAAATCATTATTAACAATTTTTTTCATTTTTATGCTACTATTTACCTTCATCTTAATATTTTTGTTGCTTTTTTAAAATGTTATTCGGTCTGAGAAAAGTTGCGCCAATCGTTGGACATTACTTTTTGTCATTATTATAAAATATTAATTTTATTCATAATTGTCATAAGGATTTTGTCAGTTTTCTTATTTCAGGGTGGGATACTCATGGGGGCTGTTTTGAAAATAATTATATTTAAAATGTTAAGCCTCAATTAACTATATTCAGTGCAATGAAGAGACATAATCTTGGTGATATATTTTTAGAATTAATATAACTTCTATGAACCTCACCTAAGAAAGAAGACTTTGGTTTTAATAAATTTGGCTATAAGATAAATTTACAAACTTAAAGTGGCATTTTAGAAATATAACTTCAGAATTTAATTTTCTGAAACTGTTCAAATGATAGTAAAGTAAAATTTACAATTGATTTAATGTTGGCATTTAATAAGAAACTTCTCCACCAAATGTATGGATGAAGTTTATTGATGCAATCATACATGTTTGTTTTTGGCCATAGGTGCAAACCTATTTATCCCTCTAACCTAGTGATGGGTATTACTTGATCTTACTGAATTATACTAATAAACCCTGGGTTAATTCCATAGAAGGGATCCATTATTATTTTTTAAATTTTCATGATTACTTTTTTACCTTCATCTTAATTTATTAGCTGATTTCCCTCCGGCAGTGAGTAAATAGCATTGTTTTGGAAAATGAAAATAAGTCTTAGGTGCAATTCGAACACACATCCCCAACAGGAGCACTGTTTACGCCGCCTGCTCTACCAATTGAGCTACCAAGACTCAAACAGAAGACTGAAGTCCAAATAACACCCTTAAACCCATCCTTCAGTCCGATCGGCAGCCATATTTGTTTACATTCTGGTATTTTCAGTATTTTAATCCATTTTTTATTTTTATTGACAAGCAATTTACAAAAAAATATCTGAATTAATTATGAGAAACTAAATAGGAAGCTTTTTTTTTTATATAAAAGTTATAAACTCACAATCAAAACCAAAATGACTTACAGTTCCAGGAAAAAGAATGGGATCAACTAAACGTTCTAATGGTTCTGAAGTCTCTGCAAAAACACTGACCAAAAGATGAAGAACTTCCTTGTTGATACGAATTTCAAGATGGCATAAACAATCTATCAATTTGTTGCACCAAGAATTATAATTGGTTCTGAAATGTAAAAAAAACAAAAATTATAAAATTTAGGGTCTATATTCTGTAAATAACTATCAGTTTTGAGCAGAGGTTAATTCTAGTAAGATCTTGACTATACTTTTTATAAATTTGTTTTTATGGAAAAAACATTTTGCAAAAATTGCCAACTGCTGCATTTTTTTTTTATTCAGTTCATCAACTGGTGGATTATTCAATCATTATCCAGTGCCATTACCTGCATCCACTTAAAAAAAAAAAAAAATGAATTTGATGAATTGAGTGTCCTAGTTAGGAATTGAACTAGGAGCATTACTTATTGTTATGCAGATTGCACAGCAAATGTTTTTTCTCAATATATCCAGGTAAGAGATTTCGCAGAACACGGATCTTCAACAAAAAGAGAAACATAAAAAACAATAAAAGAGAAGTCTAGGGAAAAAAGATGAAACAAAACAAACAATAAATGAAAGCCTTACAAGTATTTTTTCATTATTAAGGAATTCTTTTATGATTTCAAAAAGTAAAATATCTAGTTTAAAAAATATCTGAAAATAGATTACATTTTTTCTGCTGAATAGAATAGAGGATGTAAAAGTTATGGTTTGGGTGACTGACTTCATGTAGAAGTCTAAACCACATGACAATACAAAATGGTTAATTGCATTATGCACAAAAAGGGGTGCCACCATGCTAAAAAAGAGATCACTTTATCAAAGATAGTCAATATTGTAATGTCCAAAAAATGTCCATGTTTTATTAGTCAGTTTAAATGTAAATAAAGGGAAGCAAGTGCGCCCCATCGTAGCTGTTAACGGAAGTAGCCTCAATCTGGTTAATGGAAGTTTCAGCATTTGATCATCAGCCAGCAACCTAATGACACGTTTCTTTGTCCGTCTACTTATTTCTATCACTAGAATGATTAAAGCCAATAGCGTTTTAACTGGTATACAATTAATTAACAACAACAAAAGCAAAGACGTTACAAATATAGAATCCAATCCACCAGAGTTAAAAGACTAAAAAAATAACACTAAAATTAACTAACTTGGTTGAGCTGCACCACTTTCAAAATTTAAATAATATTTAGCTTGAGTAGTTTTAATATGAATTAAGTATTTATATTTTGCACTTAATTAATCTGAAATTTGTGACTTAACTCATAAATCTAAAATGTTGTCAATGTGGAAACTAAAGATGATGGAACATTAGTTTATGACCTTAACCGGCAGCAACAACAAAAATTCGGAAAAAAAATACTTACTTGAGCTGCCCTTCCTTAACATCTGAAGAAATCTTTTGGTAAAGACTGCAGACATTCCGTTGGGCTTCAAGAACCTACAAAGTTCAATACAAATATTTAACTATCTTATCAGGTATTTCCCAATATGATGTTGGAGATAATGCTGGGATTGTTTAAAATTTTAAGTTTTGCATAATTTGATTATAAAATGTATGAGATGAGGAAGCACTGTTGTTAACCTTGACTTACAGATCTTTCTGCAGTGACTATAATAAAAGGTATGTATGTAATTATGAAATATAATAATACAAACTGATCATGTCTTTTATAAAGTGGAGAATAGTAGTATCAATTATTACCATTCACACAAATAAGTTCCATGGTTAACTGTTTAATTACAATAGAAATTAACAGCTGTTTAAAAATGAAATCCCTAAAAAATAGACTAGAGACCAATTAATTTGGTATGTTTAATCTTAAAATGATCAAAGATTAGAGTATATTCAATGAAATGTGAATAGAGAAATTCTCAAGTAAAAACTCCCAACAGAACATCCAGATGTACATCCCCATATTGCATTTTCTACATAATGATTTTAAAATAATGAACATTTACAATAAGTATTTTGATAATTTTGATGTTTTATGCAATAAATAAACAATGTTCATCAAGAAAAAACTTTTGAAAATCAATTTAACATTAAATTATTTGAAGATACAATGAATTACATTGTAATCATAAAACTAGGTACAGAGTTACTGGTCTCAGATTAAAATATCAATTGCTATTAAAATGACAGTAATTTCAACATAAAAGCTATTCATACAATTTATAAATTAGTATACAATGTTAAAGTCTGACAGTAAAATAATGTTGAAGTACAAGTGAACAAGTTTTTAGCAAATCACAAAGGCAAATATTCAATGAAATTTACTTGTTATCACTAAGGCCATCCACCCACACAAATAAGTAAATGTTGCAGGTAGGTTTATTTTCAAAATGAAATGTTTTAAACAACAACATTTAAAAAAAAAAAAGTTATAATTGAGATACAAAATCTTCTTTCAAAATAATTTTGGCTAAAAATTTCATTCAATTTAATTAAAAAGATTAAATCCATGGCAACTAGTATATAAATGACAAGAGTTTGAAAACCTAATTATTCTAAGCTTACCTGCTGTCTAATTAATTTAATATGCTAATATAAATTCCATTCGGCAATATACTAAGGAAACCTATCTGTTATAAAAGACAAATTTCACTTTTCCCTTAAAAAAAAAAAAGAAATGCATCCAACCCAATTGATTTTTCAGTGTTCTGGAAAATATTCCAGAACATGAAAGGAAGACAAGAAAATACCAGGCAAATATGAAGAAAATAGTTCTAGGAAAATATCCCCACAAGAAAAAAATCCCCCGAAGGAAATATACCCCTGGAAAAATATCCCCCAACTTATGAAATACAATATATTTGCTTATACGGCTTTCAAACAACTAAACACTTCTCTTAATAAAGCTATATGATATAAATTTATTTGAAGAATTTTTGCCACTACCGAGTCTCTGGTCTATACTTTAATTACTTAAATACGTGGTTGATATATTTATTTAAATTACATTTTTTTGTAGGGAGGAGGCAATTTTAATTTTATTCACTTTAAAACATGTAAAAGAGGGGCGATGGTCAAGTTAGCTTCACTTATTCAGTTTGAAAAGCTATATTTAGGAGTACGCATATTGTTTCAGTTATTTTCAGAAGAAATTTAACTACTTTTAAAAGCACCCATGGAATTCATCATATCTAATAAAGGCAGAACCAAAATACCTTTCAAAGGCTATGTATACATGAAGCAAAAGAAATTAGTCAACAAAGTAGTATCATATGAGTGTGAACATCGCTGTTCTAGTTCGCAGTGCAAAGCAAGAATAAAAGTGAAAGACATTGAAATTGTGGGTAAAGTGAATGAGCATACGCATGGACCAGATGTGACACGCATAGACACTCTGAAAGCACTGCAAGAAATGAAAAATCAAGCAAGAGGTACTCAACAGACTCCCCAACAAACAATTGTGCCCACAGTTGAAGGTATGGATTAAGGTGCTGTAACAATTCAATTCCTAGAGTAGAGCATTTGAGAACAAATCATAGACACCAAAGAAAAGGGAGATACCATCTTTATCTCTTCTGTGTTAGTAGAGCAAAAATCCATGCTTGTATTATTGGAATGTCATGAATAACATATGAGAGGCCAACATGGCCATAAATATGAGACAATTGAATTTCTATCTGTACTTTGTTTTGTGTCCAGCGATATAATAAAAAGTTAATTTCAGTATTTTTTTTATTCTCACTCTTTACTTGCGAAAGCAAGTAGTTATAATAAAATAAAGATAGATTTGCTCATTGAATACTGCAAATTTAAGCTTTAGGTTTAGAGTATATTTTGAAACCCTGTACACTAAAAGCATTTCAAAGTGCTACTATGAAATGGTATGAATTAGAATCAATAATTAAACTTAAAAAAGATTATAGGATCATGTTTCCATCAAGCACCCTAAATCTTTGCAAATAGAAAAGGGTGGATTTTTCCTTGACACTGGTGACGTCACTGAAATGTCAGCAGTGTTACCAAGATAAACAAAGTCCACGTGTTGATATCAAAGAAAATACTCGGCTGAACTGGTGTCGCTAGTCTGTCTCTGAAATGTTCGAAGTTACTTACATTCGATAAAAAATAGGTTGTTTATAGGTTGTTTCTTTTTTAAACTAACAAACTTTCGAAGTTACAGAGATACTTTCTTCCGAAAAAATTAAAAACTATTTTTTGTGCTTTCAATCTAAGTATGTTTTTGTGCTTATTGCTTATTTGTGATTATTAGAGTTTAAATTTTACAGTCAGTCAATAACGTAATCGTTAGCGTATCTGACTGCCAACTCCTATGACGCGAGTTCAAACCATGTCAGATCTTCAGTATTATTTTTTTTATGGGAATATGATCCTGATGGGATACTTTCTTCTGAAAAAATTAAAAACTATTTTTTGTGCTTTTAATCTAAGTATCTCTTTGTGCTTTCAATCCAACTATTCTTTGGCTTGTTGTTTTGTTTTTTAAAACTAACAAACTTTCGAAGTCTGTCTCTGAACAAACTTTTGAAGTGACTAAGATACTTTCTTCCGAAAAAATTAAAGTATCTTAGTAATTTCGAAAGTTTGTTAGTTTAAAAAAAAAAAAATCTATAGACAACCTATTTTTTATTGAATAAATAGTTTCTAATTTTTTCATAAGAAAGTAACTTCGAAAGTTTGTTAGTTTAAAAAAAACAACCTATAAACAACCTATTTTTTATCAAATGTAAGTAACTTCGAACATTTCAGAGACAGACTAGCGACACCAGTTCAGCCTAGTATTTTCTTCGATATCAACACGTGGACTTTGTTTATCTTGGTAACACTGCTGACATTTTCACCGGTGTCAAGGAAAAATCCATCCTTTTCAATTTGCAAAGATTTAGGGAGCTTGATGGGAACATGAATCAGATTATAATTGCACAGATAATACAGCTTTACTATAATAATAAAACAGATTGGGTTTTAAAGCTGATGAACTGCAGTCTTGCTGGAGATAGAAAAGAGCATTTACTTGAAGTTTGGCAATATTCAAAACCTACTTGGAATATTCTGGAGTAAAAGAGCAAACTGTCACATTTCACAATGATCAAAAATCAGAAATTCAGTCTCTATGGTTTCTGTTTACTGATTCTGTAGGAATATTTTAGGAAGAACATTTATTGACACATTTCTATATTTATTCTTTGAGAAATGAATCAATGAACTAGCCTAGTTATTATAAAATAGGTTCAATAATAAGTCAAGGCTCTATTTGGCCAATCAGAGCAGAAAACTGTTCTCTACTATACCAAATTAAAGAATTCTGATCAAAGCATTTATGTTACCTGATGCAATATATGATATCAGATGCTTATTAAAGAGTTGATATTTATACTAATTTCAGGGTGATACTTATAAGAGTAGGAGATACATCTCTATGACTCTTTGGTCTAAAATCAGAAATAACAATGAGCTTGCAGTAATGGTTATTGCTAACCCAGCTTTTGTTAATTGCTATTTTGCTACTTTATTACAGTGTTAAATCCAAAAGAATTCATTAGTCAAAAAATTTAAGTAAAGAATACAAAGATGGTGCCATCTGAATGAATCTTTTATTTATTGCATTGTCTCCACTTATTTGAAAGCAGCTAGAACTTTATTAATTCGGCTGATTAATATAATTCAACACAAATGCAAAATCAACAACCAATACAAAAAGGTTAAGGAAATAAAGTCAAACAAAGCAAAAAGCCTGAACCATCAAAATAATCCCCAAACCAACATTATTAGAATGTTTGAATTAATATCAAGTATTATTCATTAATAGTAATTTATTCTGAGTACACCAAACACAAAATAAAAATCAATTCCTTACCAAAAATCTTGTATCATGTTCCAATACATTTACAGCTAAAACAATGAAAATACTTTGTTAATGTCCCAAAAGATTAGTGTTTGTAAAATGTTAACTCCAGTCCAAACCTAGAGTTGACTTTGTTTTTCTATTGTAACAAAAACAACAATCCACACATAATTTAGGGAAGTAAACTCTTCACTGTTTATAAAGTCATGTCACGTTAAACCAAAC
>VCCN01002162.1:1360973-1387461 GCA_006491835.1 Architeuthis dux | reverse complement strand
GTGTAGACTATGCAGAGATAAAAATGAGACAATCAACCAAATAGTAAGTGAATGCAGCAAATTATCCCAGAAGGAATACAAGAACAGGCATGACTGGGTGTGGAAGGTTATCCACTGGGAACTGTGCAAGCAACATACAAACAATTGATATAAGCATAGACCAGAATATGTCCTATAGATCAAAACTCATAAAATCCTCTGGGACTTTGAATTTCCAATTGTTATTAATACCAATCATGGTTAGTGCTCTGAGAACAGTCTTGAAGAGCCTGGCCAAGAAGGTGGAGGAACTAGGAGTTAGGGGAAAGACCAAGACCATCCAAATGATAGCACTGCTGAAGTCAGCTAGAATACTGAGGAGAGTCCAGCAGCAAAGCCGCTGATTCATTCTATGAACTTCTTCAGTTGTAATACGTGATATCCGTAAGGAAAGAGAGTCTCTTTTTATCGGTCTCTTTCTCCAGTGGTACAATACGGATATCACATATTACGCCTGAAGAAGGCCATAGAATGAATCGGACGAAATGTTGTGTCAACATTAAAGATGGGAAGAAGAAATTAGAAGTTGGTATGTTAATGACTCTTCTCAAAGTTATAGACAGATATTGGCAAAATTATTTGGATTAAGACATCACAAAACGATTGGGTTATTTCTATAAGTTTTATTAAAACTATTTTAAATTTCAAAAACCTTCAAAAGATAAAACACAAATTAACATTAATCATTTACACTCATAACAGATGGAGAGAAATATAAAAAATAAACTTTACGCTTGGATGAGAAAGTGAAAGAATTAACTTTTTTGCAAAATATGTTTGATATTTAACTTGACATTCTACTCTTTAGTCTTTATCCTTATTCAATACTAATTAGGCATAATTAAAGTTGTTCGCAATTTCGGGCAGGCATGCGTAGTCTCACCCTAAAAGCTTAATGAAAGCACAACATTTTTTGTTATAACCGTTACAAGAGAAGTAACCAAATACTTCGAAGTTGTACTTCCGTACGAATGGCGGAAAGTTGGGTCCAATTTAGTATTATTTACACTCAAACCTTAAAAAATTAACTTTTTTCATAACAAAAGGAAACGAAGATTGGATTGGATTGAAAGCACAAAAATTACTTGAGAATTCTTTTTTTCTAAGAGGCTGCACCCGGCTCGTTTAGTAGTGCGAGTACATATTTTGTGGTCCCGGGTACACTCTCTAGTTAAATTGAAATTTGTTTAAATCTCTTATTCACGGAATGCCAATAATGGAATAACCAGATAATTCCATCCATACAGGCGATGATTTTTTTAAACTACTTTTGTATATAATTTTGAGTTTAACTGCCGACTTAAATAAATTGCACTTCAAAAAATACAAAAAGAAAAATGTTTGATTTTCATTTTAAATTGTTTTAACATCTTATTAAACTGTTTAACGGTCAGAGTCTACGATTACGCATTTTAATTGGTTTTGACTTTTTTGGTTTTTGGAATTTTTAAAACAGTTTTAAAAACAAAACCCCACAATACATTTAATTTATGATTTATCCAATTGCGGAGCACAGTGGGACTCTAATCACTTGTTCTGAAGTATTTTAATCTTAGATAAAAGTCCGCCGATACATCGATGAAGAAAATGAAAATGAAAAATATTTTTTTTTCAAACTTCAAAATAAAAAACGTTTGTTTTGCAATACTAAAAGTGGATTCGTACTTTTAAAGTCCGCGGTTAAAAACAACAATAAAACACTAGGAAATCGAGTTGAAAGAAACAAAGAGCGGAAAAGCCACGATCTCAACAAAGAAGCTCGATGATTCGTAGATATACCATGTTTATTGTTTACCTTGGAAGAAATAGGCACAATAATATTCTTCATTGCTCGATGCTGAGTTAAATTAGAAGTTGAGCATGTGGCTGGACCCGCCATTACGATGAAATTTCCAATAGCAAAGCCGCAGATTCGAAAGATATTTTATTTCTTTGTTTTGTTTTTTTACCAGCCTAATTCAAGTTGAGGATAAGAAGTAGCATTTTGTGAAGATAGAAAACACTTTTAAAAAAAAACATTTTTGCAAGTAACGTTTTATGTATTCAATCGATAAGACTCTGACTCTGGGGGACCCAGGGAATTTACCAGTTTTGAAAAAAGTTAATTTTTAAAGGTTTTAAGAGGGGGGTTCTGTTTACAATGTAACTATAATGCGAAAATGGGCACATACATTCCGCCATTTTTACGGAAGTGCATACGGAGGTACGGCTTACATGAGTTATCTCATTCTAAAATTGAAGAAATTTAATCCTTTTCACAATTTTAAATTTTTGGGTTCCCGATTGTAAAGTTTCACAACCTCGCTCACTCGATGTTAAAAATGGCGCACAAATGAAAACAATTTAGGTTGAATTGAATTTATTCAAAGCAATAACAATATAATTTATGTATTTACTACTGTTTTATTTAATTAATTCTCTTATTTCTTTTTATTTGTGCGCCGTTTTTAACATCGAATGAGCGAGGTTGTGAAACTTTACAATTGGAACCACTTTCCCTACATTATGCAAAAAAATTGAAAATTTACAAATTTTAGAATTTATTTTTTATTTTTGTACCATTTTTCAAACCAAAAAGGACATTATTCATGCAAGTGGTAAAAATGGTGGAAAGTATATGCTCACTTTCGCATTATAGTTATATTGTAAACATAACCCCCCCTCCTAAAACCTTAAACAGATAACTTTTTTCAAAACTGAAAAAGAGCCTCCTGAAGTCTAGGTTGAGTTGTCCCATTGGCTGAGTGGCTTTTATGAGGAGGGTTGATTTTTGTGTCTAAAATCAAGGCTTCAATCTAGCACATTTGGGGCATTCTCTGCATACTCTGCATACTTTTCTTACTACCTTGACAGAGTAAGGGAGGTTTCTTACTTTAATAAATCCACACCCAAAGGCCACACCCAAAGGGTATTCGACGGAACAACTGGTATAGGCATTTGTCGGCTTCGAAAGCAGTATACTGTTTGTCTGAGTCTTTAATCGCTACTTGATTGTATGTGCTTCTTGAGTCAAGAAGAGTACTAAAGTAGTGGTACTTGGCGACCTTGTTAACCACACCGTCTATTTGAGGGAGCGTCGAGTAGGTGCTAAGTCAAAACATCCAATGAACAAAAGGTCCAATGTACAAAACGTCCAATGCAAAAAGGTCCAATAAACTAAACATCCAATGCAAAAATGTCCAATGCAAAGCTGTCCAATGCAAAAACGTCCAATGCAAAAATGTCCAATGAACAAAATGTCCAATGCAAAGCTGTCCAATACAAAACTGTCCAATGCAAAAACGTCCAATACAAAACTGTCCAATGCAAAAACATCCAATACAAAAATGTCCAATGCTAAAAGGGCCAATGCAAAAATGTCCAATGGACAAAACGTCCAATGCAAAAAGGTCACACACACATACACATACACAACATACACACACATGTTAGAGGGATGTGTTTGGTCTACGTTATTGGTTCTATAATCTACCTAACTAAACTGAACAGGTTTTCCTTGATTAATGCGATTAATTAATCCCCAGATGGTACCTCGCATATCAAAGACGCGTTAAATAAATACAACAATTAATGGTAAAAATTACAATTTATCCATGCTCGATTATTAGCGACTGAACATATTTAACTGTAGCTAGCTACTCTATAAAGTACAGAATGTGATATTCTTGTAAAGAAAATAAGAACAAATGTGAGATAAATGTTTATTAACAACATTAAATTAGTTTTAGCAACATTTACTTTCAGAGAAAAAAATTATCCAGATTTTAAAAGGTCCAATATCAAAATCCATATACATTATTTGTTGTAATAGATTCTAAATTACGAAGGGAAAAAAATAAAACTGGCTTGTAATATAATGTACTACTATGAGAAATGTAAACAGTTCACTGTTATAGTAGTTCTACTATTGGTCTCAATGCACAGAGAGAGTAGTGGGTGCAGACGTCACTAGAAACACTATTTTGATAGCGTGTCTGAAAGGGGTGGTCGCTATTAATTTAACTACGTTAAGCAAAACACGTGTTAAACAAAACCACGTTAATTAAGAGATAACTGTATCTGTCCATAATAAGTATCAACCTAAAATTCCTCTTATGAATGAAAGCTAAGCATGTATTGGAACATTAATAATGATTTATTAAAACAAATAAAACAAATGATTGCATGTGTGTATGTGTGTATCGAGCATGGATAAATTGTAATTTTTACCATTGATTGTTATATTTATTTAACGCGTCTTTGATATGCGCGGTACCATCTGGGGATTAATTAATCGCGTTAATCAAGGAGAACCTGTTCAGTTTAGTTAGGTAGATTATAGAACCAATAACGTAGACCAAACACATCCCTCTAGCATGTGTGTGTATGTTGCATATGTGTATGTGCGTGTGACCTTTTTGTATTGGACGTTTTGTCCATTGGACATTTTTGCATTGGATGTTTTTGTATCGGACGTTTTTGCAATATATGTTTTTGCATTGGACGTTTTGTACATTAGACGTTTTGTTCATTGGACATTTTTGCATTGGATGTTTTTGTATCGGACATTTTTGCAATATATGTTTTTGCATTGGACCTTTTGTTCATTGGACATTTTGACCTGTAACTGTCCAGTAATGTAAACTGATTTATTGTATGTGAATAGTCTACAACCATTCTTTTCTTATGTCTTTCCCCAGAGGTAACTAGGACTTGAGCCCTCCAAGAGGAGTTGCTGGACTCAATTATGCCTTCCAGCAGCATTTCCTCCCTTCAGCACTTGTAACATCTTGCTTGTTAGTTGATTAGGTATATGCTGGTTAAAATGCTATTGGCTTTGACGGTGAATTAAGAGTGATTGAAATAAGGAGACGATGGTGAAACACGTGTGGTTGGATTGCTGCCAATAAATCAAGTGCAGAGTCCATTACTCAGACCATGGCTGTTACTCAGACTGAGGCTGTCGGCTAGTAACTTCCGGTATTAAGCCACTCAGCTTCTGGCAACTTCCATTATGGTTATATGTGGGTCAGTTTCCCTTTATTCACAAATAAAATATACGGACATTTCAACAACATTACAGTACTATGAGCGTCTGAAAAGTGCCAGGATTTCACAACGATGGGTCTGCAGTCAGGAGTAAGGTGAGCGAACAAGGTAGGTGGTTGGACAGTAATGGCAGCAAGGCTGCACACAGTTAGTTCAGGCAAAAGGCATAGAAACGCATGTGTGTAACAGCAAGTCTTGGCCCAGAATTGTCACAGCATAGGTCATGCAGTATGGCAAGTTTTACCTTTGGGTAGATTTTCTCTCCCAACATACTCTTAATCCATTCTGTATTACGATCTCTGAGCTTCCTGTGTCGATTAAGGCCTTGACTGGAACTCCGTTGAGCACTGCATCCATCTTGGTCTGAGACAAATTATCTAGAGAGGTGGTCAATGTCGGGGTAGTTGCCTACTTGCTGGACTTACATACCTTTGTGAAGTTGCCCTTCTTGCTGCATTTGTTGCAGTTGGCATTTTTAGCTTGACATTCAGATCTGCAATGGCAATTAAATCCACAGAAATAGCATTTATTTCTGGTAGCCGCAACTATGGGGCTGTTTTCAGTAGAGTCTGGCTTATTACAAGGCTCAACAGCTACCGCATTTATGCTTGACACTTCGACTTAAGAGAGAGACTGTTTAGTTGCTGTCTCGAGAGCTATAGCCTGGTCATAGGCAGTATTCAAGATGAGTGATTTGTTCTCCAGTAACCTTGTATGAATTTGTATTGACAGAAGCCCGTTTATGAAAGCGTCCCATATATATTCGTCATGGTTCTCTTCTGCTGAGATAGGTCTGAAGTTACAGTCTTTACTAAGCAGCTAGAGAGCCTGTAAAAATTGGTCTAAATTCTCATCCTGTTGCTGTTTCCGGGTAGCCAGAATGCAATGGGCAAAGACTTCACACTTGGGCTTGATGAATACGTTTTTGAGTACTGACATGGCACCATCATAACTAGTACAATCAGCAATGTGTTCGTACACTGAAGGGGCAACATGATTTACCAGCAAATCCAATTTAGAAGAGTCATCCAAAGACTCACCTGAGAGGACGAAATGAAGTTCTTAAAAGCCCTCTTCCAGTGTACCCAGTCTTTGTCAGAAAAACTGCAGGTGGGATCAGTAGAAAAACACTCAAGCCTCAGAAATCTATCCATGTAGAAATAGTATCAGTCAATCACTCATAGTTTATCAGTTAGAAGTTTCTGTAGACTCCAGGGTAATATTCAGTCTTTGTTAGTCTAATAAATTGTAATAAAACGCAAGACTTGTTACCTGTTCTGAGGTTTTATTAGACTAACAAAAGTACATGTTTGTTAGCTATTCTATCTGGGGTTTTTGATTGGCACAACAACTATTTCTTGTTTATTTCTTTTATACAACATTCACTTTTATTCTTTGAAGCAATTTTCTACTTTTTTTGGCTGCATCAAAAAAGTTTGTAAAATATATATTTACAAGATGAGACCAGGTAAAAAAAATGGCAAACATGGAGTTTCTAACAGTTTGCCAAAAATACTATACTGGGGTCAGGTAAAAAGATTTAATACTATGTGGTAGAAAAGGTTGATGAATAAAAGTGAGTGTCATATAAAAGTAATAAACAAGAAATAGTCATTTTATTCAGGCCCCATAGAATATTGGCATCATAAAAAGGATGAAATTACAAAAACTCAAATTACTTGAATGTAGAAATCTACCAGCCTCATTTAAAAACTATTTTGCTGAAAACTCGCCTCAAGGGCATTTTTTTTTTCCAGCTAGTTCCTGCAGAAAGGTCAAACATTTTTTTAGGGGAAGTTTAATTCAATACCCCTGGCTACAAAGCAGCAGCAGTAGGGCCCCAAAAATTGAATCACTATTTGGTGATGTGGACAAATAGCTATGATGCATTGGAATTAAGTGTGCATGGATCGGCCCCAAAATTTAAATTTGAGATTTTTGCATGATACTTGTTATCCCAGTCAAGTTTGGTTCAGGTCGGTCGAGTAGTTTTCTGAATTATGAATTTCAATACCAATAGCTACGATGCTGGCAGATGACTGCATGGATTGATCCCAAAAATTATATTTGAGATTACTGCATGATATTCGGTATCCCTGCCAGAGTAGTTTCTGAGTTATGAATTCTAGGACAAATATCTACGATGCAGGTAGATAACTGTATGGATCAGCCCAAACACTTTATATTTGAGATCCCTGCATGGTTATTCCTGTTAATTTTGGTCCAGATTGGCCGAGTAGTTTCTGAGTTATGATTTTTAGGACAAATAGCCACGATGCAGGGGAGATGGATCGGTCACAAAATTTAAATTTGAGATCCCTGCATGATATTAGGTATCCCTGCAAATTTGGGTTAAGATCGATCGAGTAGTTTCTGAGTTATGAATTTTAGGAGAGGGCATTAAGTACATAGTCCTTAGCCTATTAATTAGTAGGAGATTTCTGAAGACTGTTTATTCATTAGAACATGTTTCTTGTATAATTAAATCTTTTTTCAACACTAACAAATCATAATGAAATTACTTAAATTATCACTGAAATCAGGACAAAACTTTAGCTGAGTCTCAGTTTTATGAGTCTCATGATTTAAATTTTTTGTGATGCCATTTACAATTTCACTTTCACAATAAATGTATGCACCTCATTCCTAAAATTAATAAATTGAAAATAAATCCTTTATTTTTCAAACAGTCTTTGTTAAAATTATGCATGCCATAGATTTTATTTCACAACTCACAATATTTTCCCTTCTTTATTAAATGTTTTACATTTATTATTGATAATGAGAAATGATTTTTACATTTGTCATTGATAATGAGAATTGATGAATATACATACATTAAGAATTTATTTAATAAACAACATACAATTTGGTAGCAGAGATTTAAAGTTTAAGTGTCTTGCTGATTTTATACATGTAGTTATAAGAGTTGATAGGAACAGAATAATGTGTAGTAAATGCCTGCTTAAGTGTGGCAGACCAGCCACTCTTAATACAAGTATGTATGAGTGGTGTGTGAGATTATGTATCAGTCAGCAGTTCAATAGCCATATCTTGTCTGTAGCAAGAAGAAATCAAATGCCGAAACATGATTAGCTGCTGTATTAGTATTTATACCTTTCAGAGGTGCCACCCGCCCCCCAAAAAAGACTCTGATGTGCTGTCCATTGATTGGATAGTCATATTTTCTTTTGATTGGTTAGAAGAGCTGAATGTCAAAATTCAAGTATTCTTGTGCTGTGATCCTCTTTATGAATAGAATTTGTGCTTGACTAAAAATAACGAAGCTGTACACTACAGAATATATTTTCATTCTACTTCCATCGTATTATCATTTGTATATATACATTGAGAGACAAGTTGGATTAAAAAAAACATGTTTTTTTGGTGAAAGAAAAGTGTATGTGTTTCACAGTCATTGTTGTTCCTGAGAATGCATGTACAGTTCGAAACAGGAGAGAAAAGTGACTAGGTGGATGAGACACATTAGTGTAGAAAGGGTTCTCAGCTCCCAGGGGCAAAGATAATTATGCCACCTGCACCCTTAAAATATTTTGATTATTTAGTTGTGACTTTTCTTCCTATTATGTTTTTTTAGGTAGCTCAGGGTAATGCTATGTTATGACTTTTGTTCAGTAACTTTTATTCTGGATATTCTTTTTTAAATATATTGTAGACTTTGCGTTTGAAATAATTGCTCAAAAATTAATTTTAAAAAAATTTAAAGGCCAATTTTAGGCCAAAGGAATTTTTGTGCCTCTACATACTTGTGCCCGGGAGCGACAAGCCAATGATGAGACATGAAGAAGTGCTGTCGACAAAACTGCACATGCAAATGATAAGTACTGTCATGTCATGAATGGCTGAAATATCAAATCTCTCTGCCACAGACAATCTGCTTCTTCCCTTGACTGCTAGCTATCATGCCTTCCTACAGCCGGCTTACATTCTGCAGCTATACTGACTATAATCTCAGCTCTCTGATTGACCGACTCCAACCCTTTGGCCGCTACCAATTGACTGATGGCCAATTGCCTGGAATTTAACAGCTTTATTCCCATTGTCCTTCAAGAACAATCAGATTAAGATTTAAGATTCAACCCATTTGAAGTACTTAACATTCCAGGGTCAAGAGCCACTTAAATTCCGGGACTGTCCACTTGAACTTGTAGTTAGGGGCCATAAATTTTGCTGAGGCCAACACATATGCAAAAACACCTAGCATCTTGCCATCATCATTATCAACAGCCATTATAAGTCCACTGCTGGACAAAGGCCGTTTCCATCTCCTTCCATGACGACCTAGATTGTGCTAACCTCTGCCATGTCTTACCGGCAAACTTTTCTATCTCATCCCTCCATCTTGTGTTTGGTCTTTTCCTACAGTGTTTACTGTCCCATTGGCACCAATCAGTTACTTTTCCTTTATCTATTGTCATCTCTTCTTGCTAGGTGACCAGCCCATCACCATTTTTGCTGCTTAATTACTTGGATAATATCCTTCACTCTAGTCCTCCCTCTGATCCATGTTGATCTTTTTCTATCTCTTAGAGTTATCCTTAGCATTGCTCTTTCCATGGATATTTGGTATTCTAGTGTTATGTGAATATTTGGTCTAATGATACAAGACACAGAGTTACTTCAACTTGCTAATGTTAAGATAGAAAGACAAGCATTTTGTTTATTCCTTTGATTGTCCATGCAACAGATTTTGTATTAGAAACTGTCAACCAAAACTGTCAACATAGGTTTCTTCATTTGTAAGTTGGTCTGGCTGGCTCGCTATGTATGCATGTATGATTGTATTGCATGTACAGGTCACACCGATGGAGCTAGAGGGCTGAAAATTTAAACATTTACTCCTTATTGTGTCTAGAAAAAAGGTTTTTTGTTGAACCCCCCCTCCCCAATAGGTTTTTAGTGTGGGCTCAATTTACAATGTAAGTGAATACTAAATTGGTCTCTTAGTTTGTGTCATGGTGAGAGAAGTAACTTATTCATTGATCACCCCTTCTCCCAATTCTTTAATTTATCAACCCCAACATGGTATGCTGCCAAAAGATGTCGTTCATGTGATGGTATTTTTTTGAGTGACTAACCAGACATATTCTAATATAATTTTAATGGCCATGCACATTTTTCTATTTGCTATTTGTGATCATAAAATAACAATGTATTTATATTGTGAATGTTTTCTGTTCCTCATAGTACATTCCCTTGAGCTGTCTCTGGATCCACGCCTATATGTGATTTCTCATTTCATCAATTCAGTTTACTTGTCTTTTTAATTTGCTTGGAGTATTTTAAAATTTGGTTGCCATATTTTTAATTTACTTGCTTTACTTTTTAATTTGCTGGGGAAAAGGTATAGTAAACAATTTTCACAAATCCTGTACTTTTCATGCAGGTTTTTCCATCTGGGGTTAATTGCCAGAACATTTTCTATATGAATATTTGACAACTTTAATATAATTTTTATAAAATTATACAGACATATTGATACATTGAAATAAAATGTTTATTTACATGAAATAAAAATACAAATTTACAATCAAGAATGGAAATATAATATTAAAATCACTTAAACTGTTTTAGCCTAAAAATCAAAATGCAAACATAATCTTTGTACATGTTATGCTCATTTAGATGAATGGTCAGATTTTATTCCTAATTCAACTAATCATAATTTAAGAGATACTAGTCAGACAAGACATATTGCTGAAGTCAGAAGTGGGAAATTCACTTTTAGACAATTTTTTCTGCTTTACCGTTTAGGATTCATCCAGAAGAAATACTTTTAGTCCTGGCACTGTAATAGAGCACCGAAAGAGTTTTTGTGTTGACTAATGAAACCAATTGGACCAATTACTACAGGGACCTTCAGTGAGTAAGAATATCTTGGGTAGACATTCCAGATTAGTTGCAAAAAGATTTTAGCACCATTTTTCATAATGCCAGATTTTCGCTGTGGTGCTCTTGTCAGAAAAAATAAATTTTCATCAAATATGTGCATATTGTATATCGTTGAAGGAAATTACATGCTAAGTAAAGTTTACAAAAGAACCTCAGAGCAAGTCATTTTGAGCTATTTACAATCAAATGTCATAAACCCTTGTTTTAAAATGGAACATCTGTTTGGCCTGATAGCTATAACATAGTGGACGTAATTGTTGATGGATTTGCTCCAAAATCTAATCACCTCTTCCATAGCCTATTGTCTACACTTCAACAAAATTTCATTGAAATTCATTGAGTACTATTGGAGATATTGTGTGAACAGACAGAGAAGTTTTGGAGCTATTGTGTGGTGTAGACAGTTAACTAGGAAGTAGTGAGATAATTGTGCATGGATCCACTTAAAAATTTCATGACTTCTTTTGTATCATATTGTCCACCCTTTGACAAAATTTAATTGAGAACTTCTGGAGATATCATGTGGACAGATGGAGAAATTTTGAAGATATTTTGTAGTGTGGACAGATAGCTACATGTGGTGGAAATAATTGTGCATGGATCCGCTCCAAAATTTAATCACTTCTTTCATAACCTATTGCCCACTCTTCCACAAAATTCCCTTGAAGTTCATTGAGAACTTTTGGAGATATCGTGTGGACAGACAGAGAACTTTTGGAGATATTTTGTGGTTGCTGACAGTTAGCTATTACATAAAATCTAAAATGCTTACTTTGTGCCTTTTCAAATATTTCAAGAAAGTAAGTTCACTGCCATTGTAGAATGAGTTACCATTAGACACAAGCTTAGTTATATTTTGTAGAATTTCCACCCCAAGAGGATTTTAAATTGAATGAAACCCTTTTTGATATGGTAGGATGAAAGCCGATGAAAATATATGTAATTCATTGCACTTCAAAGTTTTAAGAAATCAAAATTTTATACAAGTTTTTTTGCTAAAGTTTTATAGATATATTTTAAATATAGGAACATATAAACTTCAAATCATTTGTTTTAAAAGGTCAACTCATAATTTTACAGTAAAAATGGCAATGTCTGAGTTTATACTTCAAATAGTCAGCAGATTTAAGATATGTAGTGTAAATAATTCACATATGCTGATTCCAATTTATTAATTTATTTTGCTTCAGATATGATCATAGCATACAAAACCTTTTGTTATCATTTTAACTTAAATGAGACTTCACCATTTTGTGTTGCTCTTTACCCAATGATAAAAGAATTCTAAATGCTTGTATCATTTGTGAGATAAATTTTAGTGGGGTGGACAAATGGGAATCTGCTGATTTTTATTCTAAATTGTCTCAATCTAAAAATTGTAGGCATTCTTTTTTAATTAAAGTTTAATTAAAAGCTCAAGAATAAAACAATTTCTTGATTAAAATTAATTCTGTAGAATGTGTTGCCACAATGCATTATCTGCTTAAATAAAGTTTCAACATAGAACATGAATTTGACCATTTATACATGTAAAAATTATTGTCATAATTTAATTTTAAGGAGTAGGTGAACTTGTAATTATATGACAGAAAATACAGTTATATTCTCTTGGCTAATTTATTTGTCTGCCTTACTGGAAGCTTTTTCTAGCAGTGGAC
Organism: Architeuthis dux; assembly: GCA_006491835.1. Classification (NCBI taxonomy): domain Eukaryota; kingdom Metazoa; phylum Mollusca; class Cephalopoda; order Oegopsida; family Architeuthidae; genus Architeuthis; species Architeuthis dux. The sequence continues at coordinate 1,374,823 of VCCN01002162.1, read as the reverse complement.
TCATGAAAAGTGCAAAGCAGTGATTGTTTTCAAATAGGGACATAAACATAGACATGACAAACTACACTGTAAAAAAAAGAAAATTATTTTCTGTCTTCTCTTTTCTCCATTTTCTATCAGAGGCCAAGGACTTTTTGATATAAGGACAATAAATACTGAAAAAAATGCACCAGCATAAAAGATTGTTTGGCTGCCTACAGGACACTAATAGGATTTAAAGGAGGAAAAGCATTGGAACAAAAATAATAAAAGAAAAAATATTAAGAGAAAATACCAAAACATGAAAATTAACTGTAAGAGGAGATGCTGAAAAGTTCTCAGCCAACCAAGAGAATGACCTAGAAACACATTTTTTTTTAAAACGCAAGGATCCTGCAAATTGGCACTTTATAATATAAAAGAACACTCTTTCGAGCTACAGTGACAAAATGATGCTCAGATTTTGGGAAGTGGTTTGGGCCAACAACTGACATCGTTTCTCAAACCGATAACTTTTCAGCCTCCCCCCATATGCATTACAAATCATAACTCCACGAGGAAGCTCAGCAACAACAACAGATTTTTGTCAGATCATCTTCAGATATATAAGAATACATGGTAAATATAGATACACCTGATGTGATTACATTTTGAATTCTACAGAAAAAGTTAGTTCTAGTTAAAAGGTTTCAATGCTGCACATGCTATATCAAAGGAGCTGTAAATGTCAGAGGTTGGATGGAAAGGTTTGTTCAGCCAAATGCATAAAATTGAGTAAAATATCTAAGATTTTTAATTTCAAAACTATTAGAGATACAGACCTAATATTTGGGATTTCTCCATAAGTTTGGTATAGGAGCACCTGTGATTCTTTCAGGGGAATCTGAGAGGGTGACCTACGGAGCTGTGGGTGATTTGATATGGAATGACACCACAGTACAATATGCAGTATGTCATTCCATAATTTATGAATTCATTCATCAGATAGTGTGAAGATAGTGTGAAGGTTCTCCAATGGATAATTCTAATCTGGTATATTCACATTTGGGGATTAGATTATCATTTGCCTCACATTTATGCATAAAGAATTAATTTTACCTATGATTCTGCCGTGAATAATCTTTTATTCAAACATTGAAATTCTTCACTTTGAAATAATTGAATCTATTTCCTGTATGATTCTACTTGTTAAGGGATGATGTGTCTGGGCCAGGCCGGATGTTGGACTATAACATTGAAATCGAACGTTTCACATGATTTCCCTAGGCAGTTCACAGCTGGCTATGTTTATTTTTATACACAATCACTTGGTTCATCGGAAGTGACACAGAGGAAGTAACCCTTCACTATAAATTTACATACAAGCAACTATAAGTTTATACATTAACACCCTTGCTTAAACTTATAGTGGGTAAAATACATCCATGGAAAATTCTGCTGCTCTTTAACTTTCACATTAACAACCCCACACAAACTTGTAGTGTGCAAAACACACCCACAGAAAATTCTGTTGTTTTTCAAAATAAATTGTTTTTCTTGTACAAATTAACTGCCTGAACAGGGTTTTTTTCCTTCAATATGCTTATTTTAGTCTTAAGGTCATGGGGGATACAAGCCGCTTTCCAAAAAGTATTTGAGCAGTCAAATCTATTTCTGGTTCAGGAATCTTCAGACTGAAATTGTGGCTTTTTCTTAGAACACAGATGATGTAAGAACAGGACCCCCAGTGACTGAAAAGGATGGTAACCACCCAACAAAGGGGAACATCGCATCAAATCATATCCTAATTCAGCCACTCAACCCATCAGTCAACGCACTGTACAGTGTACACTGCACTCCATGTGGTTTTGTAGTCATCGACCAACAAGAGTACCATTATTGACACCACAGCATTGGTTACTGCACCTCATCTGGGCCAGTTTTGAGAAAAATTAACTTTTTAAGGGTTTAGGAAGGGCTATACGGCCTGCTCGAGGGTCAGTGCAGGCCTGGGCGGGTCAGCTCGGGAGTGTGCTGTAGGCCCCACAAAGGGGTGTGTGCGTGAGCACACTCCCCTGTTTAGGTGTGTACACAACATTACGATTTTGGTACACTGAAAGTAAATATCCTGTATATGCATCCATGATGCAAAATAGACATCATTTGAGGTATCGTTGTGTTTAGGATACTAAACTCAATCTAAGCCAAAACATTAAATCTAGCAGAAATGTTTTTGTTGAAAAGCACAATTGTGATATAAGATTTAAGGTCTTATGGATTGAAAGCACAAAAAATTACTATTTTTTCCCGATTTTTTTGAGGCAGGACCTTTGTATGTCAGAAGTGTAGACCTATCAAGTCTGCCACATTTTGCGGGTTACTTCCACATTTTGAAGCCACGTGCTGTCACCCACATGTAATGAATTTGTACGAATTTCCTGCATTGAAAAAAAAATATGCCTGTAAACATTTTTTCCCTCCTATTTGCAGACCTATCAAGTCTCCAGCATTTTGTTGATTATCTTGGTTTAAAATTATGTTAACATAGGTTTTCAATACACTGAAATAGCTGTGTGTGATCGTAAGTTTGTCAGCTATGTAAGAGATGCTGGATGTACTGGTGCATTGAGATGTATATACGATTGACTTTCTGAATGGATGTGTAATGTGGAACTTTCTAGGTAGCCCTTAAAAGGGCTGGTGCATATTATTGTAAAAAGGGCCGGTTTGCATATTAGACCGGTGTAGAATGTAAAGACTTTCAGTCCTAAGAAGAACACGTAAACGCACGGGTTGCGGTGTGGAGAAGCTGGGATGGTCGCCATTGTTCTGGAGTCAAGGTCATGTGATGCAAATGGAGCGCATGGATTGGTCGGTCAGAAAGGCTTATGCCGCCATGTTGTTTTAATGACGCAGAAATATAAATCGTGACACGAGAGTCGTGCGTGAAGAAAAACAAACAAGGTAAATTTGGTGGTTATACATGAAATGTTCATTTAATAACGAAAGACATAAGGGAGAAATGTTGAATAAAAAGGAGGAGAAAAGCAAACGGGCTGAAACGATCGGGGAGAGAGAGAAAATTTAGAATTAGAAGGTAGTTCAGTAGTAGTAAAGAGTGTTCATCGTTTGAGGCGAGAGATGTGATTGAGCTCCATCGCACTTGTAACCAACTCACTACAGTAGTATTTGCTTGCGGAGAAAGATTAATGGAAAGAAACGCTGGTTTACCCTAGAAGGCAGCCAAGCCATCAGTTGAGGCAAAGTGTAGGCAGAGATGTGTGGTTCGCCAAAGAGATGTTTGGCTGACTAGAGACAAAAACGAAGTCGTGATGGAAAAGAGGAAGTTTTAGCTGGGCATGATGGATTGGAGAGAAAGTAAGCTGTAGGAACAAAGATTTTACGTGCTAGACACAGACCATGAAGTGAAGAGGTAGTGGCAAAGTTAGGTATTTGAGCCTGTTATTTATAGTAGCCGGGCTGTGACGTCGGCCGAAAAGTAGAATGCCTTATTTTCATATTTCATGTGATGGAGCCATTCTGGACCGGTCGGCCGTAACAGCTGCTTTAGAGCTTCTAGAATTGAAAATTTTCTTCGCCCTCAACCATGGGAGAGGGGGGCATCTTTTAGGAAATATTCCTCCTGAGAATTTCTAAACTTTGGCAGGTCTGGAAGTGCCAAGGTTTAAAATTATAATAGCCCTCAAAATAACAAGTGTGCTGTGCAAAAACAACTTCGAACTTATGTTAATGTTCTTTACCAAAAACGTGAACAAATTGTTGAGTGACAGCTAAGTGAAACTGTGAGTTCAGTGGGAACTGGAAAGTCATTTGTCGATATAGCAAAAACATGGGCAAATCCATCAATATCACCCTAAAACTCGTGGAGATTCCCATATTCAGTCTGAAGGAGAGATAAAAATTACTCCATATTCAAGAAAATTAGTTATGATTAGGTTTTTTTCTGAACTATTATTCGAAGGCATGAAAGAGCCTGAATGAATCGAAGGCTTTCTTTTGGGTTTCTGGAACCGGAAGTCGAAATCTTGGTTGTAAGTGTAACAGAAGAGTTCTTACGACAGATCGCAAAACTTGTTGCAACCCTTGCAGGAGATCAGAAGACCTTCTCTCCAACGGCCACATGAACAACTACAGAAGTGTTAATCCTATGACAGTTATTATTGGTGTTCAGAAAATCTTGACGGCTTATGAGAAACGTGAAAACACGACACACTGCCCCAAAAGTGCAATATAGCAAATGCGAAAAAATAGTCTTTCAAAAATGTTATATTATTGAAATTTTGCTTGTTCAACGTTAAAACTGCTGATCAAAGTAAAGCTACAATTTTGAACGTTGCTTTTACAAAAATATTAATTGAAGAAATCATTTTGTGTCAAAATTGTCAGGGATATCACTATCATTGATGGTACAAATTCACTTGTTTAATCAAATGTAATTTTTGCGCGTATATTTTTAAAAAATAATCTTTTGACTAAGCACTATATGGTCACTATCGATCATAGTTTATCAAGATTTGACTAAAAAGTAACAACACGTAAATTATTGTGCGATAATTTCTAAATTCCAAATTTTAAATCAATTTTGCTTGGATACAGCAGAGGTACACGTGACAGTTTCATCTGGTTTAACATTAATACACTTTTAACAAATGTTATTGTCTTAAAGTAATCGGTTTGGTTGTGAGAAAATGTCAATCAATTCGATTTGAGAATAAATCCAGTCTAAATTCCCTGCTTTCACCTTCAAAGATGATGTGGTATTTACCGATCTTTATTTTAAGAAAGAGAAGAAGCCAATAAAACAACACACCAAGCTTGAGTTTTAAGGCACAAAAACACTCGTAATTCTTTCATCCCTTCCTTAGTTTTACCTCTCAACTTCATGGATGTTTTTGCATGGGAAGATTCAATGATACCAATTGATTTTTAAAAAAAATGGAATCTTCTTCAGAAGTGTTCAAAATTGTGTAAGAATGATTATTTCATCTTCAGTCTTTTAAAAAGAGAGAGATCTTGAAACTTGTTAGCGCACTATTCACCCATCACACCTGACGCGAATATTTTGAAGGCAGTTGAGAATAGACTTTACATGCAAAACTGTCAATAATTCAATTAAAATGGCCAGATTTCGTTTTTCAACAGATTTAAAGTTTATCAGAAAATTCAGAAGCAAAATAAGTTGGATGAATTAAAGAGAACAATTTTCCAATGTTCTAAAAACTTTGATCATTGATAAATTAAAAATGCATTTAGCATTTTTGCCATTTTGTGCGCTCTACATTAGAATAATCAAATTCAATGATTTTTTTCAAATACAAATGACAGCACTGTTTAAAATATTCTTACAATGAAATTCTTCGCTTATTAAAGAATTTGTTTTGTTATTTACTTGCCATGTTATTTATTTTGCAACAACTTTTTTCCCCTACTCTCTTTTCTTTGTTTAGCTCATCCGTGCATAAAGATCTCTTGTTTCTGACTCGAATCTTATCAGTGACTACTGGATTTTTTGCCCTTTCCCCCACAAATCATGAGTGATTCCACTCCACATTGAAAAATACATTTAAATGAAAATATTTCCATCCTAGTTGGTCTGGAAATCAGTAATAATGTTAATCAAACGACTATTTGGGGCCTTCTTCTCTTTTTATTTGAAGAAATAGTTTAAATCTATAATAAAATCCTAGCAGCAAAGAGTTATCACATTTAGTATTTCGAATTAGGAGAAGTCATATAAAATGAAATTTTGATAGAGCAGTTATCATTAAGTAAAGATTCTATTAATCTTAAAGTAAAAGAATAATGGTATTAAATGTTATTTTTTGTTTGTTCTACAACCAAGTGTAAAAAAGAAATCAGCTTTTTAAACTTTAACGATTTTTAGCTGATCGATCAGATATTAAATTCTTTTAGTTCTGAATAATAAAATTTAATTCTTTTGTAATTTTAATTCCAAGTTGGTAAATGATACCACTATTACAAAAAAATAGCCACCCTCAACATTGTAATTCTCATTCTTTTGTTTGTTTTGCAAATGAACATTGTCCTCTCTCTCGTACTCTATTCGTTTCATTCAATTGTTTCTTTTGTCGGTGTTCACTTTTTGGTTTTTGCCAAAGAAAAAAATTGGCAGTTAGAGTAAGAAGATGAAGAAGCAGCATTCTATCACAGATGATGATAATAAAAAAAATCTATGTTGTCGTTTAATTTGTAAGGCAAGCAAGTGCTGTTCGGCGTGATGAGCACCTAACCTGGCCATTCCGGAGCCTTTCGGAATAGATGGAATAGAGACACAAGCCGTCGGGGGTGGGGTGAGAAAATCGAAAGGTGTTACACATCTACTACACACAACTATCACTACTACTAGTAGTAGTCATCCTCCCACATTCACGGTAAAGATAAGCGAGCAACTTCTTTATATCTGTCATAATTCATGTATCATTTGCTTTACCAACGATGGGAACTTGTGTTCGAGAATGTTGATGTTATTTAGTTCATTTACTTAAAGTACTTGAAAGTACTGAACTTTACCGTGTTGTGAGTTTCCCTAATTGTTAACTTAAAACTACGCTTTTTTAACTTACCTTTTTAAAATTCCTGTTTTAAATTCTGGAAAACATCGTGTGTAAAGACTGCAATCGAAGGTAAGGTATTCATTTACAAATTTTATTTCACCTTTAAAGATGTATTTTTAATTTTATTCTTATGTATTTTAATCTTCAGTGAATGTTTGTTTACAAACATAAGTGTTGCAGCTGTTCATCGGTACGGTGTCACTGTGTCAATATCATTTATTAGCCACGCCAAATTCGTGTTTTAGATTTACCGTTATTTCATTAATACCCCCAAATTTCAAGCTCTCTTTTACCTTTTGATGATAATATCAAATTCAAACTACTTGTTCTCATTTTGTCATCATTTGTTCTTTTTTAAATTAAATGAAATGTTATATTGCCCGAAGATATAACTTTCACTTCTTTTTTCAGGGTTTTGTTAGATTATTACAGCTACGTACGTGTATTTAAAAAAAAATTAACAGATTAAATATAAATAATATCATTTAGTTATTTTGATGAATTTATTTTTAAAAAAAAGAAGGTTAAGGCTGGCATAGTGGTGTGGATTTTGTAAAAGAAAACCAAAACAACATACCAGCAGCTTATGTTTTAATTAAAATTCTTTATTCATTTAGCTTGTTTTTAAACCAAAATATGAAAGAAACAAGTGATGTATTAAAAAAAAAATGTAATTTCAGTTTAATTGTCAACTACAACTGAATTCTTCACTTTTTTGTTTGTTTAGTCAATCCACTTAGCGCACTTTAATCAAACCGTTCTCCCTACTGCTGCTAGTTCTACTTTTTACAAATGTCTTGTTTTCTTTGAAAAAAGACAAATTCTACGATTTAAAAACGATAAAATCACTTCATTAGACATTTTTAAAACTTTGATTTTTTTTGTATTTTATTTTTGGAAAATACCTGAGGAGAGTAGGTTTAAAAACGTCTGCGAATTTCAGGTACGATTGGTAGGTGTAAGAAGAAGAAAGGAACTTTTGCCTCTTCCCCCAAATACACTGACTTTTGAAGATATTTATTTCAATTTTTTGAATTTTTAGATATTCTTCATTTTGTTTAGTACAAGGAAATATAAAGGTTAGTATTAGATAGGTAAGTAAGTAAGTAGTTATAAAAAGCAGACGTTTCAAGAAAAAGCAAGGAAATTTGATTATCGTGCAACAGATTCTACCTTTGCTCATTATTAGTTTCGACTTACAATAAATTCCGATCGCCGTCAACTCGTGACGTTCACAACAATGAACTTTTTTTACGAACTATTTCAATCCAAGAGGCTGTTTTAATATTAAATTACTCCAACTACACCTCAACAACGCTAAAGATTTTATATCTGCTTCCTTAGGTAATTTACAATAAAATTGTGCGAGTCCTACTGAGTAAAGAAAGAAAGCATCTGAAATTTTAGCGAATAAATGAAATGAGATAAAATTAAATGAATGAATTTATAAATAGAAATAAAACTTATTACAAAAACATTCATATTGTCATGTTTTTGCACATTTTGATCAACATTATTTGCGATTGCAGAAAACTAAATTTAAAAAATCACCGACAAATATTGAAATCCATTTTACAATGCTTCTTTTGTAAAACGTAAAGTTTGCATATTTTCAGTAAAGTACCCCCCGCCCCCAACTCTGTCATTCTGTCTCTGGATTTGATTAACATTTTGCAAAATGGTTTACAAGGTAATTTTATTTGATAACGTGACATCTATCATATCTTAAATTTTGTTGCACACTTCCACTTCAGTGATTTTATGTTTAGCATGAAATTCTTATATTATTTTTGTAGTAAAATGAGTATAGCATCTCATTCTCAAAGCAAGGACAATTTTTCACAGTTTGAGTCGTAAAAGGAGTGAATCCAATTTGATTTTTTTCCCTGTGACAATAACTTCTAATGCTGATATTACTTTCAAACTTTGATATTTATAATATTTTATCTTCTGCAAGAAATAATGCAACCCAAATAATGGTTGAATAAATTCAGTTCCTGTTGTTGTTAGCAAGGAAACTTGGCTCAGTTTAAAGCTATTCCATTCATCAAAAGTGAATAGTAGGTAAACTAAATACATGAAAATAAGACAATATGAGCACAGTCAAAGAATGACCAAATGACACAAATTGATTGATAGGCTTATAGCATTTTCACATCAATAATAGCAACCTGTTACAGTTATCTTTATTACAACATCTAGCAGTCTCGGCAAAACAAAAAACTAGTTTGTAGCTCTAACAAGTCGTTTAATGAGTCACGAATCTAATTGCTTTATGACATTTTTAGAAAATTATATTTGGTTTAGCTTTAGATTGGAGTAATTGCAAACCTTTTGAATTTTCAACCAGTTTTGTTCATAAATTGTCTGCCAAAAATGAAAATAATATCCCTATTGATTTAATCAGATATTTTATCATTTGATCCATATTTCCAAATATAAAAAGAATTATTGGAAATGTAAGATTGTCAACTTGGAGATGGAGATCTATGGTTGGAGCTCAGTTTTATAAAATCACTTTGGAGAAGGAATCTGATTTGCAATTAAAGTAAAAATTCTAGCAGACTCACAAAATCTATGATACTTGACAAGTATATGTAGATGAATATGTGCAAATATACATTCATATTCATATGACATATATGTATGTACAAATTTACTAACCTAAGCTTACTTCAGACAAAGCCACATAGTTGAGCACCCAGTAAGGATTCAACAAACTAGCAATGATTTGCAAGATAAACTTGCTAATCACTATGATAAGTGCTTTGTACATATGTATATGTACGTGTTGGGAGCATTAAAAAATAGAAACTCACATATGCAAATTAAGTTTTCAAAATATGAATATTCATATATGTGACAAAATTTGGGTGCCAAAACACAAGCATCTTCCTTCTTCTCACCCAAGCTGTCAAGATGCAACAAATTCCTGCTCGGCCCACGAGGAATGACAGAAGTTGTCTAACTATCAGGCGTAAAGCCAATTTTAAGTCATGATGCAAGAATCAATGAGATGAAATCCCTCATTAAGAAAATGTCAAACTAGGCCCAACAAAAGCATACAGATAAAAAATATATTAAATTTCAAATCCTTGATGTAAGAAAAAAATGGCTGTATCTTCTTTTGTGCACACATTGTTCTTCGTATATTGTCGACATAATTGCTTCTTCAGTTTCTCCTGAACTGTTATAACTTTCCAACATCTGGAAAACTAACAATGTTCAATAAAAGAGAATATAATTCTTCTCCTTATCAAAAAAGAATTATTGGAACTTTTTCAAGTCATGGTAACTCCATTCATGGAACTTTCCTTGTGTGATGACTTGGGCTTCGAAGGAAGTCATGAAGTCAAACAATATATATAAAAGGCAACCTACCTTTTTTTAATTTTTTTTTTTTTATATAGAAACACAAGGTGAGCAGTCCGTTCTGTCAGTTGTCTTGTTTCTTCTTAAGTATTAGCTTTAGTTAGTGGCTTTTAGTACTCGTTAGTAATTAGAATATAGTGTTGTTAGCATTTAGAAGATTCAGTATCTTTAGATATACTTGATTTAGGAGACGTGAAATAGGTGCGACCAGCTTCGTTCACAAGTTGTTTCTGACTGGTGAGTATTGCCTAAAAGTGCGGCAAACTCAAGATGCTGAGATTGACCCCAAGGTCAGCTGTCTAGACAAGCAGAAAGTGCTTCTAAAAATAGCATAAGCTAACTCCTGTTGTCCAGAGGTCATGACACCTTGTATATATGTTCTTCAAACATTATCAACTTCAGACACTAGACAAATATTGGCCAAATTTAATCTATTGTCAGTAGGCATTCGGTAAATTTCAACATTTCTTTTTCAAATTTGTTGTTAGAAATTTATTAATTTGTTGTTGCAAAATAAAATATATATTGTTTCTTGTTATATATATATATATACAATATTAGTGTTTCTGGTTAATTCATTTTGTCTTTCCCCACTTTCTTCAGTAAAGATGAAATTTCTTATTACCACTTTAGAATTAGGCATCTGACTGTAACATTGGTGACTCTACCTTACAGGCCAAATTTAATCTATTGTCAGTAGGCATTCGGTAAATTCTGTTAAGGAGTCAGAATACTTTAACCGACATTGCCTTTGACCCATAATTATGAGAGAGAAAAGATAATAATTTACTTAAAGAGAATTCAACAGTTAGTTAAAATTAATTTCTGGTACTATTAAAGGTTTGATTGTATTGGAATGATAGAATGGAATTGGAAGCTTAAATCCTCCATTAAAGTTGAAGACTGTTATAATAACATTTACTTAGAATTCAAGCAATTATAATTTGCATAATCTTTAGTTATGTTTTTCTCATTAATTATTGAAAAATTAATTCTTTAGAAGAATTGGATCTTGGATGACAAACGTATTTTGGGTTTCAAACATACACACATAAATAGGCATGCACTTACATCTTTCTATGCAGAGACAGATTAAAAAAGATTTTTACTAGCTTACAACCCGTCAAAAATGATGGGTAACATTTTTACTGTATTATGGTAACAATTATACAGAATTTGTATTTTTAGGTAAATTCAAACCAAAAGTTACTGAGCAAAAGCAGACCTCATGTCAGTTTTAGTGTTTGTTTTAGTTTTTTCAGTTTTATGTGTTTTTAAATTTTCAGTGATAAGATGATAAAGTATATTACTGATCTTTAGCTACAAAAAGTGGGGGTCGTATTATATTCAAAGTTTGCATTGTACTCGAGTAAATATGCTATTAAATATTAAATTGATAAATATTTTGTAATTGTAGCCCATTGTATGCTTTTTCAATCCATCCATAATTTGCTTCTCAAAGTGTTCAATGATTTCCTGTGACTTTTAAAAAAAAATTAGGCCGTCTGTCTAGCAACTTTCACCACTTTGTTATCCGATGCCCCCTACCCAATCTGACTGATTGACAATACTCCAGGCGTGAAATCTTGCTTCAATTGGAGTCATTCCATATCAAATCATCCTTTCTGATTCCCCTGAAAAAACCACACGGGTTCCTATACCAAACTCAAGGAGAAATCCAAAATATTAGGTCTGTATCTAATAGTTTTGAAATTAAAAATCTTTGAAATTTTACTTAATTTGATTCATTTTGCCAAACGAGCCTTTCTGTCCAACCTCTGACATTTATAGCTCCTTTGATGTGGCATGTACAGCTTTGAAACTTTCTGATTGGGGCTAGCTTTTTCTGTAGAATTTTAAAAAATGTAAACAGATCAGGTTCATTTTATATACTTTTCCTCTTGCAATGTTCTGAAAATGGCCAAAAATCCAAAATGTAAAAAGACGAGACCCACTTTGAGAGCTTCTCACTCAAACAGTATGCTAGATAAAGCACTCATAATTTGTTCCTGTCATTTGTAACATATTAGGTCATGTGTATTCAGTACCCATATTTATTACTTTTATAGGAGTCTTAGAATATTTGTTTGAAATGTGCTCGAATTTTGAATGTCCTCAAAATTGCCTATTTTCATATGGGCAGTTAACCACCATTTTCATAGGTGATTGCGTCATGGTAGTGTTTCTTAATTTTATATATCGGTTTTGAATAGCGTGTCAGGCGACTTTGTTCATTATGAATTGGATATTTTGGCATATTTAATTTCACCTTCCATTACATAAAAAAGATTCATTGTTTGCTATATTTTTATAAATATCAGTGTGTCTGACAATCAGGAACTTTTTTATGATGCTACTACTATACCATCTTTTTAGGGAGATATGTTTGTGATTTCAGTTCTAATGCAGGAAAATATGATTTTTTTCCCCATGTACTTTACTGCAACTAGAAAATATTTAGACTTTTCTATTATTTTGTTGCTCCAGAATTTATCATATTTGCTTCCGAAAAATCTTGAAACATATTCAAGATGAACATCTTCACATTGTGTTAAATAATTTTTAATAATCACATTCTTTTTTAAAAATTATTTTTGAACATTTCATAGAATATTTCTTTCATTGGTTTATTTTTGTTTTCTGCTCAAAGGGAAACTACTCTAATGCTATGTAATACAACCTTGTCAATCTTGTGTGCCAAACTAAATAAATCTGGATCAAGTTTACATCAGGCACCCTAAAAATTGTTGAATCGAAAAGGGACACATTTAGGTTGTTTTTTTTTTAAAACTAACAAGTTTTCGAAGTTACTAAGATAAAGTATTTTTTCTGCTTTCAATCCAACTATTCTTCATAAAACCAGGTTTTGGCTTTTATAGTGATTATTAGAGTTTAAATTTTACAGTCAATCTGTAACTGGCATCTTAGCGTAATAAAAAATAGAAAAAGAAGGTTGGATTGAAAGCACAAAAAATACTTTTTATTTTTCTGGGAGAAAGTATCTTAGTATCTTCGAAGATTTGTTAGTTTAAAAAAAAAAATTTTTTTATTGAATATAAGTAACTTCAAACTTTTTCGGTGTTGAAACAAAATGTGTCCCTTTTCGATTCATTTGCTAGTGGTAAAATTCTGTTTTCTTACTTTATTAACAGTGTTTACCTGAAAAATTGTTTTTATCTCAATTCATTCAAATGTTTCAACATCAATCAAATATTTTTCATATTTGTTGAGGTGTATTTGTTTTGACATAAAACAAAAAGAATATGTTAATAATTTTATACTCCTAATAACTATATAAGTTCCACCAGTATTTAAAAAAATCTCTTTTGTAGCAATGCTTATTATATTGCCATTATTTCTTTGGTATGGTCCTCCTTTAAAACTATTATCTGTCTCTATTTCAATTTTTGTGTTCTTAGATTTTTGTATCTAGCATTGATACTATTCTCAATTCATTAACATACCCAAATTATTGTGTAGCCTTTTACAAATCATGCAAACTATAAATAGTGCTCTACTTATTTCTATGGTTCAACTGCGAAAAAATAATTTGTAGATGATCAATCAATGGCCAATTGATATATTTTTGCTTTTGCCTTTTTGTGTAAATTTTTGTCTGGACATTTTGTTTTAGATAGACTTCTAAGAGTTTCATAAAGCAAAACTAACAAGTGAGTGTACAACTGTGTATCCAATGCTTGCAAAACAGTACATTATAACATTACCTTTTTTCTTTAAAATCAAAGGAGATGAATATGAAATTGGTTACTACAAAAATGTTTAAACCTGCCAGTGAGAGACAAACTCAGAACATAGAGTTTACAAAGTCAGTCTTCAACCACTGAGCTGTAAGAAGTGATCAAATGTTATCTAAAACTATAGTTTAAACCTGTTCAGAGATCATACACATGTTCATATTACATT
>VCCN01002162.1:1307895-1347383 GCA_006491835.1 Architeuthis dux | reverse complement strand
TTTTATTTAATATATGTATGTGTGTATGTGCATTTATATTTAAATATGTCTGTGTGTACATTATTATATACTAACATATGACCCGATTATTTACCTCTGCTAACAAAGTTGGAAAGGTATATGTATTTGTTCGTGTCTGTCTGTCGACGCAAAATCTTCAAAAGTACTCAATGAATTTCAATGAAATTTTGTGGAAGGGTGGGTAATGGGTAAAAGGAAAAGTGGGTTAAATTTTGGGGTGGATCCAGGAACTTTTTTGATTGAGCGATATTTTTCTGTTTTTTTTTTTTTTTACAGACATTATGTATACACTCATGACTGTCCACACGATATCTCCAAAATTTCCCAATGAAATCTTTTGGGTAAACAATTAGCAACGGAAAAAGTGATTAAACTTGGCGACGGATCCATGCACAATTACTTCCCCTACATCGTAATGTCCACAACACATAATATCACCAAAATTTCATGTCTGTCCACATAATATCTTTCAAAAAGTTATCAATGGATTTCAATGAAATTATGTGGAAGGATGGGCAATAGACTACGGAAGAAATGATTAAATTTAGGGGCGGCTCCATGCACAATTACCTCCCCTCCGTCGTAGTTATGGTCCACACCACATAATATTGCCAAAAGTTCTGAATGAATTTCAATGAAATTTTGTGTAAGGGTGATAAGAATAATTTCTTTCTTTTAAGAAATGAACTTTTTTTAATAACTAAATGAATGAATTAGGAGGAAACAAATCTTTTTACTGTTTTTTATGTATATCTTTATACTAACATTACTTATGAATTGAGAAAATGGGTAATTAAATTATTTAATTTTGCAATCTTTTGTTTTCAGCATTTTAAATCATTAGTGATATTTGCTACGGAAGATCATACGCTTAAATTTCTTCTACTTTTAAGAAAACTTTTTATAAATGCGCATTTGTGATTTTTTAAGACTTATTTAATTGTAATAAAACATTTTAATACACAGACTCTTCAAATCTTAATTATTCAAATAATCAATTTTATTTTTAATACACGGATTGATATGAATAAATACATATAAATAATTTCTATGCCGAAAGAATGCTGAAAAAACAAAATTTTCTTAAAAGCAAAAGAAATTTACACGTGATCTTCTGTAGAAAATTTCACCAATTGTTTAAAATGCTGAAAACAGCATGGGTTCCTTTAACAAATGTTTGCCGAAAAATTTTATTAAAATCCAATAAATTTTAAAAAGCTATTTTTTTTGCACGTAAAAGTTTTGGAAAATTTATAATGCAAAATGTTTTGTTTACATTGTCACAACTACACATTTTATACTATCTATTTTCAAAAATATCTCAAAAATTATTTGTGTACACCTTATAAGGTGTACACAAATAATTTTTATCTCAGATTTTTCTCCAATCTTTCTTTTTACTAATGACACAAAGATTCCGAAGACAAAATTAAATTTTAAACGATTTTGACATTTTTTTTCATAAGGTGTTGATTTCTGGTAAGCAAGTCCCTACAGAAAGAATACACATGTTTAGGAGAACGAAAAATTTGAATTTTTTAAAAAATCTTGAAAAGGTCCTATTTTTATTATTTTCCTTTAATAAACTTTCAGATTAGAAAAGGAATTTATTTGAAAAAAAAAAAAAAATTAATTCAAATAATTACAAACATTCATCTGAAGCTAAAAAAAATAAGTCAGTAAATTTTACACACTTGTTCAATGAGTGTAACCTTGGCATAATGGTTATTATACCATCAACCGATTGGATGCAGGTTCAAATCACACCAGATCTTCAGCGTTAATTTTATAAATCTGTTTGGTCTGGCATGACCCTTTGTGCTGGACAAACAAACCAACAGTGACAATGGTATTTAAAGAGATTTAAAAAAAACACTATTTTCTTTACTTTTACTTTTATAATGATATTAAGACAGTAGGTGCTCAAGAATGACACAGAACCTTTTAGTCTTTACTCTTTCTCTCTTGAATTTCAATTGCATATGAGATTTTGATGGCAGAATGTAATGAAAGAAAACTGCCTTTTTCATCAATGTTTGCCAGAAATCATTGGATCTCTTTTTTAATTTCAAAACCTTCCTTCTCTTCTATTTTCTAGCTTTTTTTTGTTTTATTATGCTTAGTTACAATGGATCTATTCAGGGCCAGATTAACCTATACTAGGGCCCCTAGGCTATTAACAATTGACCCCCACCCCCAGTTTCATGTATAATTTTAAGTAAGTAATACGATCTGCCAAACGTGTATATAAAGTGAATTGTTATGTGCTAATGTGTAATATATTCATTCCATTTTTTAAAGAGATATTTGTTAGGACATTTTTATTAAGTTTTAAGATATTATTAACAATATCGTAACAATTATAGTGAGTGCTCAGACTTCACATCAGGGAATGTTCTTATTCTGACAGTTATTGTTTAATTCATTTTTCCTGTAGTAGTAGTGATAAATTTCTAAATTGCTATTTATTTTGGGGTCCCTTCAATGTCTTGGGCCCTACACTGTAGCATAGTTTGCATATAGGCTAATTTGGCAATGGCCATGTGAAATATAAAATTAAGAAAAATATGAATATCCCAGAATTTTTCCAGGCTCCTGTTAGCTACAGACCCCTAGGCTTAAGCCTACTCAGCCTTATAGTATAATCCGGCCCTGAATCTAGCCATTGATAGAAGCTAAAATCAGATTAATTGTCAAAATTATTTTGCCTCAGGTAGATGTAAACTGTTTAAGAATATTGAAATGTTTCCAGAATTAAAAGAATATTTATCTAATGATGTTTTATGTAAAAATTACTTTTATTTATTGTGCAACAGTAAACTTAATTATATAATTTAGTAATGAAAATATAAGAAAGCATTTTGAATTGTATTAAATTTGATATTAATAACATTTTCTGTTTAATGTTTACTTTTTCCCCTTGGGAAAGGATAACATGGGATTTTATACAAGTATATTGTTTCAGATAAAAATTCTTTTGAAAATATAGGTGTGTAAAATCAAGTTATTTGCAGGAAATAATTAAATCTCAGTTTGAACAAATTCAACTTCCTTTTATAAGCAGATCACCATTTACTATATTTGGTACTCATCCTAAGATATTCTGTACTTTTTATAATTTAATGCCATCCATCATCTCTCCTGTGTTTTTTACAATATTCTGACAGTTTCATTATTAGGTGTTCATTATGCATATTTTACTGCCTAATAATTTTAGAATGTGTATTATTCTTTGGTTTGTAATTTCTTCTTGAAGGGTAATATCTATCTCTCGCTTCAGAGTTCCTCTCTCATTATTAAAGTTTCACTTGCCTGACACGGGCAATTAAACTATATTTATTGCCAAGTCAAATACAATCACTATTCCAGCATAATAACAAGTATGTAGAGTACATTTGTTACTTTCAGTAATTGAGAAAGAAAGTATATTTTCATTGGATATTTTTCCATTGATGTTACAAGTGATGTACAAAATTTTCAAAGGGGTGAAAGTTAATGGGAAAAATTGTTCCAGCTTTATTGCTAAATGCCGACATCTCGGTTTGTTGTAAGTTTGCAAGGTGTCCAATGTATTATTGGAACCAGGTCAGTGGGCAGTAACATAACAACACACACTCCATCAACTTATAGTCTCTCCCATTCATGAATTTATCTCTTATCAGCTTTTTATTGATTATGTTTCTTTTAAGCTTTTCCCGGAAATACTTTTTCATGAAATACTTTTTCATATATGTTTTGAATAAAGCTCCTATTGTTCAAATTAGTGAATTATTTCTTATTTTATCAATATTTTGTGCATTTAATATATTTTATGCTAACAGTCAAATAAACAAACATTATCTGTCATAAGTATTTATTCATATTAGGGGGTTTCTTTTTAAATATAAATCTATTATAAAAATAAATGCATAAAATTAGTTACACTGGCATTATTTGACTTTAATTAGGTAAGTAAGAAATAATTGAGGGAATTCATTAATTATTACAACATGGCCCAGCATTATGTACTTGTGATTTTACCAAAAGGCTATTGATTATTTTTAGTGTATAACAGGAGTCGATCTCTGTTAGTCCAGCTACTAATAGTTTTTGCTCAGTCATTTTACTTTTAGCATTCCTCCTGTGCCAATATTGTCAGTGATGCAAGGTACAGGCTTAATCTATCAGGTTCTTGGAAGGAGTTTTCAACCTCTTGTAAATGAATATGCGGAGCAGATTGTAATTTTGTAATCTTATTAAACCCTAGCTTGGAATAATCAAATTCATGAAATCTGGAATTAAAACATGAGAAATTATTTTAGGAATGTCTGTTCCTGTGGATTTATTTTAAAAAATTCATATCAAATATTAAATATAAGAAATATTGAAGTGCCCTGAGCTACAATTCTGTTTGGACGAAAAAGATTGATGTTCCAAATCACTATCATCTTATCAACAGATAAGGTTTGTCATGGTGTAATATTTGTGTGATGAATCAATAATTGAAAGTTGTATTTCACTCTAACAATTGATAGTTTGGAATTTTGTAGTTATTTAGAGAATTTTAATAATTGAGATAGATATGTTCAATATTTAAGAGTGTTATATAAATACATATGTAACAGCCTATCGCAATAAGCTAACTTTTCGACAACTAACATAGCTGAAATTGCTGATTAAAAAACTTTCTATTTTTATCTATTTTGTCAGTTTTGAAGGGAAAATTCATAATTTAATTTAATTTAAATTAGAATAAACTAATAAGTCTAAAAGTTATTTCAGCTAAGATAAATAATTGATCTTGAATAGATTCATTATTAAATGTTTCTTTTTCAATTTTATATTTAAAAACATGATGTCTGTCATTTCACAAAGAAAATAAAACTGAAAATTAATAAATCATTGCAGAAATTTATATTTCATTTTCAAAAATGGATTTTTTAAAGTTTTTCTAACTCAATTAATGCAGAAATATTACTGTGATTAGAAAAAAAATTCAATAAATCTATTGTACTGAAAACTCAGTTATATTATACTTTTAAATAACACAGTATTATTTTGTCTTGCTGATTCTAAATAAAAGATATTTGAGTTATTATTCACTCATTATCATAAATACAGTTGTTTTAATTTAATATCTGAAGAATATTCTACATACATGAATACATACTGCCTTAAGAAATTGTACCATTTATTGAAAAAATCACTTCTCTCAAAAGTGAATAATAATGCCTACTGTTTCTCAAGGTAAGTACAAATTTTATTTTATTTAGTTTGTAATTTTCCACGTATGTTTTTAAAATGTATTAGATTTTATATACCTGCTAGTACCTTTTATTTCACCTCATTCATATCTAAATGTTTGTTTGTTTGTCTTGCTCAGATTTCTTATTTTAAAGGACACATTTGATGTTTTTCTTCAAATTTTAAAAATAGTTATTTTCTTTCAAGTTTTATTCACCTAAGTAACTGTGTAGAAACCTGGAACTACTTATCACAACATAGTGCTAAAGCCTGAAATTTTTATATTATTTAATTCATTTTAAAATTCATCAAGATGATAAAACAAAAAGCACAATATTGTTGAGTTAAAATATATAAGTGTGTTTCATTTTCACTTTTCAAGAATTTAGAATTTTTATCAATTTTTCCTTGTTGTCCATACTGTTTTATGTTACATCTTTTTTTTTTTTTTGGCCCTACACAAGCTCCAAAAAAAAGATTAAACTTTTCCTGTTGTAATTTAATAAAATATGCATAAAATACAAAAGAGATTTTATGCACACTATTTAATTATTGTTTTAGACAATGAACATTTTCTTTTGTGCTTGGTATAAATCTAATAAATTACTCCTTTTAAATTTGTTGATGATATCATTTTATGTTGGAAATTATTTAATAAAATATGAACATATCTGATTGAAGGGATAATTAAGAACGATTTAGAATAGCTTCAACAAAGATTTGAGTACAATTTGCTATAAATCTGTATTTCACAATGTATTTTAAGTCACAGTATCTAATATGGAATGAAAAGAAAAGTAGGTCATTCCTTTACTTTTGTATGTTCTATTATCTTAATAATAAAAAGGCACACTCATTCCTTATTTACTTTGCAAATTTTAATTTTCAATAATTTAATTTCAGCAAAAAGAAACATTACTTCTTTTATGAATTATAATGAGTAATGCTGAGTAAGGGGAACATTTGTGAAATTAAGTGAAAATCTTCTGACTATATCCAAAAAAATTAACTTCAACTAATTTTTTATAATATATAATTAAAAGTATTCAATATTTCTTATCAGTTCTATATTTTCAAGGTCCGTGATTTTTTTCCACATTAAAAAGCTTTTTTCTTGCAAAGCAAAAGTTACTTAATTCCAAATTCATATATTTTTAAATGTCTACCTAAAAACATTTTCAAATTTTATTCAAAATATTTTATTAACTAATCATTGGACAGTATATTTTTACATCTTTGGAATAATATTTCATCTGTAATATAGTCCCAAAACAGGTCTGGTTAGTCAGTCAATAGAAACTGTCATGTGACTAATGTGTTTTTGCAGCATGCCTTGTTGGGGGTGATCAATTAAAAAATTGGAAAAGGGGGTGATCAATGAATAAATTACTTCTCTCACCTTTTGTTGGGCAGTGATCACTAAAAAGTCTGAATTTTCAAAAAACAAGAGTGAATGTTGCTGGACATAAGCTAAGTGACAAACTTACAATAAAATTACATTGTAAATTAAACCCACCCTCCTCACACACACACACACACACAACAAAAAAACCTGCCTTTTCTATGCATAATAGGGAGTACATTTTAAAAAAATTTTCAGCCCTCTAGCTCCATTGGTGCAGCCTGTAGATAGCCAGCCAGTCAGCATTACTTAAAAACTGAAGAAACCTATGTTGCCAGTTTTGGTTGACGGTTTCTAATAATTTGGAGTAGTGAATTATTTTATATATTTTGTCTTTGCCAAGACAAAAATAGCAATCTCATTGGACTGATATCTTTATAATCATATAAAAAAGAAAACGGAACACAAAACAGATACACAAATATTGCTTACTGTTGCAGAGTTACTGTTGCAGAGTTTTGATTTTGTTGTACTTTAAATAGTTTTTTTCTATCAGATAATTTTAACATAAATTTTCTCGCTAAAAAATTATTTCTTATTAATACTTTTCAGTATGGCTTAATTCTTCCATTCTAGCAAATAATTTAGATGTAACACCCATATTGACTAAATAGAATAAAACATAGGACTAACCCAAATAAAACTAGCATTGCAAGGGAAATTATGACTCACTGCCACCTATATATGCTTCTTTTTAACTTGTAAATTAAGCAGTGGCAGTAGGCAGTGATCATTAAATAATTCAAATTTTCAAAAAACAAGTGAGAATGCTGCTGGACACAAACTAATGGATTAATGTGGCATAAACTTACATTGTAAATTGATACCCTTCCCCCTAAAAACCTATTGGGGAGGGGGGTTAAAAAAGAAAACAACATTTACCCTACTCATTGAGGGGAGTATGTGTGTGTGTGCGCAAAATTTCAAGTTTTTATGGGCTGGGTAATGTCCGGATACATATAAATATGAATTATATGAATAACCCAGCAACAGTATTTAACCCCAGTGTTGTGGGGAGCGGTGATTAAAAGGAAGTGTCAAAATTATTGCTAAAGTTATTTTGTTTTGTAACTAATGCTAAGAGTAAGAGGAGGAAATCTACTTTTCAGTACACCATGTTCCCTCAAAGGGGTATATGAATTCATATTAGATGTATATGTACACACACACTTACACCTCTGTAGCTATAATATGAAACCATCACATACATTTTTCTACTGTATATTCTTTAATAACTACACAATTTCCTACTTAAAATTTGTTTGGAAGAAAAATAAGTGCTTTTATTTTAGAGTGCTAATTATTTATAAGGTAGAATAAAAGCAGTTAGTTTTCTGTAGACACTTATACAAAAGGGATTTTTTCCCAAAGTTTTATTGAGAGATCCTATTATCTTTGCAGATCAATAAAAAATAAGTTAGCTAAAAGTAAGTTTGATTTCCTCATGTATTCATTTGGTATGAAACAAAAACGCCCATCTTAATAGATAACTTTTAAAATTTCATTCAGAAGAACCAGAGCATTAATGTTCTGATAATGTTTGTCCCAACATTGAGACCAGCATGTGAAATATAAGGTCTGAACCCAGTAATAAATACCATTCAATCTGGTTCCTAGATTTATTTATAGTTTTAAAATTTCAGTAGATATTTGTTGGTTTTTGAAATAAGACTTACTAGCTAGCATACACTTGAAATGTATATTATAAGAACAAAATGTGTCAGAATAAATTTAAATACTGATTTTATTTGTGAAAAGACTATTTTGTTGTGCTCTTTTCAATCTGTGGCTAACTCCCTGTTAAGAAACATTGAATATGTTGGCTGTTTGTCATAAAGAATTACAATAGTGCCAGTATTATTATTGTAGGTTTAATATGCAAAGTGTGGATAAAATATCTGGTTAAATTGCTGAATTTATTAAAAGCTTATTCTTTCTAGTGACATGCTCTGATTTTGAATGTTCACAGAATGTTTGTTCGTAATATATTCTGATTTTTGGTGTAAATACAGTGTAATCTTGTTCTTTAATAGTGTTTCAATTTAGGAATTCATTTTTTAACTATGGCTTTCAGTTATTATTGAATATTATCTAATATTTATTATTGAAGAGAGAAGGTTTGAGTTTCAGAAACCATTACGTTAATGAAGATGGTTAGTAGTGATACAGTATACACTGGATTAGCTTGTGTGTGTGAATTAAACACATAAATAGATTGAACTATTGATTTAGTGAGTGATTGGAAGAGATAAAAGCTCCATCCTGCTGATTTCAACACCAATCTCCTGCTTCTGTACTTTGTATTCATGTATTATTATGGTATTTTACCACTGCTACTAGCAGTGATTATCATCATTATGAGAAGCAGTAGTAAAATATCATAGCCTCTCATGACCATAGGTCTTTATAGCATTAAGTTTTAAAATATGTATATTTCCTAACAGGAATGTACAGAAGAAAATGTTTAATGTTATTCTGCAAAAAATAATAGAATATATAAAGATTTGAAGAGTTTAGTTAATATTCTAGTCTTGATTATTATTAGTTGCAAAATTAAAACAACTTAATCCCTGGAATACAAAAGAAAATGTGCTGACTTATTGGAAGTCTATAGAATCCAGAACAACACTATATAGAGTGGATACCGCTGTTCATTGCTCAAAATGCCCAGATAAGAAAATGCTGACTTCATCTATCTGTAGTAAGACCAGAGGACACAGCCATAACTACAAATTCAGACCTCCACTAGTGTTAAAACTGACTTGTACAGTCATTTTCTTTGAATGACAAGGTTAAGAATTTGCTGCAAATTCTTTTGACATCACATGACTTATAAATCAATTCATCTCATTAATCAGACATCTGAAAGAAATTTTGGTTTGTTTTTAACTTGAAGAAATTGTATGCAGCTCTTAATTAGAAATTCTATGAAAATTCTTGGTTTATATTTATAGTGGCTATTTGGCCATTTTTATTCAGTTTAGAGAAGACAAAATGCAACTTTTATATCTACATTTGAACTCGTTCTTCTATATTTATCTACATTATCAATCACCGCTATCCAGAACAGACTGGTTTAAACACTGTTGCTGGGTTTAGATTATTCATGTGTTCTGACATTTATAAGTATCTATGTATCCAGACTTCATCCAATTCTAACTGTTCATAGTAGAAACTTGAAATTTTGCACACACACTCCCCTCAATGAGTAGGGAAAACGTTTTTCTTTTTGTTTTTTGAAAATTCTCCTCCAAAATAAGTTTTTAGTGGAGGTTTAATTTGCAATGTGAATTTAGACTAAATTGGTCAACAAAAGGCAAGAGAAGTAACTTATTCATTGATCACCCCTTTTTCCAATTTTTAATTGATCACCCCCAACAAGGCATGATCAATAAAACAATGATCACACTAATGCAACACAAAAACAGCCATTTATTTTGTTCCAACCTAATAATAATCTCTGTACATAATGAACAGTGTGACTTTTTCTGTTTGTTTCTCTATCCATAACAATGGACTCTTCAACTGAAAGGTAACAATTTTGGTCATATGAATATCTCTTACCCACCATTTGAAACAATGGACTCTTCCACTTAAACGAGTTCAGTCACTTTTTAATAAAACCTCAGATGAAATTGAGACGTAAACATTTATTTACACTATTAACAGCTTTGAAATATATATATTCTCGTCGTAATAATAATCATAATAATAATTATTATTATGATGTGGTATTTATAACAATAGTTTCTCAATATTAGTTAAAATAGAGCTTGTATAATATAACAATATTATGGTATATCCACGACAAATTTGTTTCTCACTTGTTAGTGAATCTTCAGGTGGAAAATGATCTTAAAAATTTATACCTGGTCTTATTTATATATACCCTGATCTATTATTCCATTAAAATCTTGTATCAGCGTTCTTAAATTTGAATTTCAGAATTATGTCTACAGTTGTTTTTTTTTTTTAAAAACTATATCCGGTGGTTTATAATGTTTTAAGTTTTATACGTTTAGTTTTTTTTATATTTAAAAAACCAAATAAACGTATAACCCTCAAAACTTAAAACATTATAAACCACCAGATATAGTTTCTTTTTTGAAAACCATCTCATAGAAATTCAAATATATCTGTGAATCTTTTCATCGGTCATAACTAGTAATGTAATAAAGACTTGTAAAATGTAATTTGAATATTTTTGATATATTTGAACATTCCAATAAAACTGTTTTCTGATTGTTTACAAGTGTCTAACTAGGACCACACACAGTATCAAAGAAAGCAGTAGATATATTTTTCATCTTGAAGTAAAAAACAAAAATGATGTTGTTATTTATCAATTCTGTTTAAATAAGGAAAATTTCAATTCTAATTTAATAATAAAATGAAATTTAGTCCAATTTTGATAAATAAAAATGTTTCAAGGCAGCTTATAGAGTTGAATGTACTGAGTACTTTATTTTAGAAACATTGACTCACATAAATCAAATGGCAATAGGTAGGGAGACCGGGGCTAGTTGGACCTTGGGGTAAGTCGGACTGCAGGCTTTTTGAAGCCTAAGCAGTTTTCAGTCATGGCTAAGACACATGATCGCCTGCCTTCTTGCACCAGAAATCTGGCATATGAGTGCTAAAAAAATTGATTTTGATCATTGAAAGTAAACTTGCTGAAGACTTATTCAGATCAGGTTTCAGAGCTAGTGAATGGTATCAACTATATATCAAAGGTATCATTGGAGAGTGACGCTTTTGCTCTATCCCCAAATAAATATGTCTGTGTTGGGGCAAGTTGGTCCCCAAAGTGTTGTTTTCTTGTCTGGTTGTGTTTGTTTGATCATGTATCCTGGTCACAAAGAAATGATGCACATCTGTTATTCTCTCAACATAGTCTACAGTGAAATTATTTTTACTGTAGGAATGCCAAATATCTTGACACTGTTAACATCACAACTGAATGTTTCTTATTTTCTGGATTTTTTTGGTGAGGGGGACATAAAACATACAACTGCAATGTTTAGCATTCTTGTGAATCATTTTCTGCTTATTGAAAATGAGGGTCTCTCTTTCCCCATACCGTGGGTCAACTTACCCTGATGTGGGGCAATTTGGTACCTGTGTCACTGGGTCAACTATGAGCCAAATTGTGAGTTATGTTACAATAGTTTAGTCATTTATTGATATCACAAATTTAGGCAAGATATTGATGCTTAGTTTAAACCATGAATGGTTCCTCTAACTCTATTAAAATATTCTCCATACTGCTTTGAGTGCAAAAAGGGACCGACTAGCCCCGTTCTCCCCTAATCATTAATCACTGTTACCCACTGTTGCTGGGTTTTGGTTATTCATGTGTTCTGATATTTTTATCTAGACTTTGTCCAGCACTAACCGTTCACAATAGAAACATGAAAATTTGCACACACACTGCCCGCAATGAGTAGGGAAAATGTGTTTTTTTTGTTTTTTGACCCCCCCCCCCAATAGGTTTTTAATGGGGCGTTCAATTTACAATGTAAGTTTATGCCAAATTGATCCTTTAGTTTTTGTCCAGCAGCATTCTCAGTTGTTTTTTGAAAATTTGGACTATTTAGTGATCACTGTCTACCACCACTGTTTAATTTACATGGTAAAAAAAGCATATATAGGTGTCTTTTCTGTTTTTGATTCTTGCTTTTTTTTTAAAGTAAACAATATAAGCTAAATTCTTTTCATCAGTATATTGATAATAAATACTTTTGCTTCAGTTTTCTATAACAATTGGAATTTGTAGGATGTATGAATTGATAAAACAGTTATCAACTGTTGTTGATTTGTAAGGCTACACACCTTGTTATAACTTGTTTTAGTAGTTGCTCTACCACAGTAGGTTTCTATTGATTTTTCTTTTCTTTTTTTTGTCCTTATTGATCCATTGCCAGACATTACTGAAATTTGCCAATCTATTGGCTTTTCATTTCATTACTCCTCTATTCTTGTGTTGCCAAAGTTTTCATTTATGTCCTTAATAAGTTATTTCTGAAATGTTTTGGCCATTGTTTCTCATTTTGCCAGTGTCCACTAATGCTGGCAGCAGCCACCTTTGAATTTATTATTGTTGTACTTTGTTGCTAAAATGTTGGCAAGAGAAGCTTCTTTCTTTCTTTATTTTTTGTCATGCTTTACAAAACAAAATATAACTTTTAAGAACATTAATTTGTGTCCCAAAAAAATCATAAAGAGCTGTAAAAAGTATATTTAAACATCTCTTTTACCTTTCAACATGATCATTTTTATTGTCTCTTTGATGATTTTATTAATTCCTGGAAGAACATAGTTCAAATAACAGACTTGCCAAAAATCATGGTATTATTTAAATTTTGGTTTCTTGGCAGACGATTCTATTTTAAAATAATTTTTGTTTCTCATGAATTCTAATCTTCAGCTTTAAAATATAATTCTAGATTGTCAGCTTCTAATAATTTAAACATTTTGTTCTCACACTAAAATTTGTTACATGGTTATATTTGAAACTGTCAATCAGAACTGACAACATCAACATAGGTTTCTTCAGTTTTTAAGTTGGTCTGACTATCTATCGTGCATACAGGCTGCAACGATGGAGCTAGAGGGCTGAAAATTTAAACATTTACTCCTTATGTCTAGAAATTCTTTTTTTCAACCCCCCGCCCCAAATGGGTGGTGGTGGTGGGGAGGGGGGGGTTAATTTACAATGTAAGTTTATTTATTTTAAGGCATTTGCAAAATGGTGAAATTATCTTTCTTGTTTGCTGGAGGATTTAGTGTTAATGAACCTCATTTATGCAACACTGATATTAATTCAAAGATATTGATGCTTCTAGACTAATATTTTAACTTGTGACTTACCACCAGTCTGTGACAATAGGCCATAACAAAATCCATGATATATCTAAAAACTAAGTTTAATCTTCAAATGCTTAATCTGTACTTTTGATACGCTTTTTAATTGTCTGGTTTATGAAAGAGGTTTAACCATCTTGAAACAGCTACGCTATGAAATTTAGTCTCATGACTGCTAAATATTTAGTGTTAATGGAAAAGTTTTCTCTCTCTCTCTCTCTCCTTTCTTTTTAAAAGCCAAAATGCAAGCTTATAAAGTCCATTGTTCACAGACCAAATACTCCAAGGTCATTGATTCTAAAATGAACAATATAAATAGTTTACTTTATGACAGCATATAGAAGTATCATAATGGAATAGTTTTATAACAAATGTCCTTTGGCAAACTACTGTACAATGTGAAATGAGCTTTTTAAAAATTAACTAGTGCAAAGAATTATAAAATAATCTGATGATAACTTATAAATAAACAATCACAGCCAGGGCCATCTTATTGCATGCGCACACTATTTTTCAAATTGAATTTTCAGAGCCTTGCAGGAGGAAAAGTACATGGTGCACTTGATCTGATTACAAGTTTGGATTCTACAGATAAAGTTATCCCTAGTCATAAAGTTTCAAAGCTGTACCTGCCATATCAAAGGAGCTGTAAATGTCAGAGGTTGGATGGAAAGGCTCGAGTAAAATTTCAAAGATTTTTAATTTCAAAACTATTGGAGATACAGACCTAATATTTGGGATTTCTCCATAAGTTTGGTATAGGAGCGCTTGTGATTTTTTTTTTCAGGGGAATCTGAGAGG
The DNA here is from genome assembly GCA_006491835.1 of Architeuthis dux. Classification (NCBI taxonomy): domain Eukaryota; kingdom Metazoa; phylum Mollusca; class Cephalopoda; order Oegopsida; family Architeuthidae; genus Architeuthis; species Architeuthis dux. The sequence goes on along the minus strand of VCCN01002162.1, from coordinate 1,333,072 downwards.
GTGACCTGAAGAATTTTTCTAAAATTGGGTGATTTGATATGGAATGACCCACCTTTTAATTGGTCTAATTGGGAGCAGTACTTGTTCAAATCAATCATTTGGTTCTCTGGAAGGAACTCATAATAGAGGACTGTTCCAATTCCACTATATATACAGATTCACCTTCTTTGTATGAAGACCAGCCTTTGGTATGCTTAGTGGTGGCTCATTTTGCTTGCCCCATGATCTCTTGTAGTCCACATTATTATATACGGAACATTTTTGTTGCATTTAATTAGCGAACTGCACATGGAAATACGGTCCAGTCAGGTTTTTTTAGTTTAACTTCGGTAGAAGCCACACATCAAAGCAACTAACATAACGATTATGGGTTTTTTTTATTACAAAAGATTTAATTATAAGAAGTGAGTCAAAACAATCAAACAAACAATCGTTGTAAAACGAAAAAACAATATATAATTATATAATTTATTTTAAAGAAAGAATTTTTTTATTTTATCATATTATGTAAGGAAAAAAATAAGAATATAGAAAATATATGGATGCGGCTCAAAAGTTAATTAAAACGAAAGTGTACCGAAAAAAATAATTCTATTTTAAGTCTAAGAAGAAACAATGTAAAGTTAAACAGAAGTAGCCTTTTTATAGCTAACTGTTTTTAAAAACCCATGAGCAAAAATAACCATATCATATTTTGGGGATGATTTTCAAACACTAATTCGCTAAAAACGTTACCCATTGACTTCTAGATTTTTTTTAAATATCGGGAAAACAGAAATAAACCAAAACTTTTCTTTCTTTCTCAGCCCCTGTCCACTAGCGAGATATTTCCCTCTCACTCTCAATCCCTCTCTAACAATCATACCGTCTCCACCCACTCTGTTGCAGTAAACATGTAGGACAGGCAGTTTTCGCTATAAAAGCGAGTACCAAACAAAGCATGAATTTGCATTGTAAATTGAAATCTGTCCCCAAAAACATATTTGGGGTTCAATTTTCAAAAACTTACTTGCTAAAACCCTGCTATGGGCTCCCTGAAAATTTCATGGAGTTATGTCAAGTAGTTTTTGTGGTAGGCTGTCACATACAGACAGACATTTGGTGAATTATAATAAGATTTGACTCCTTGTTCCTATGCTTTTCAACAAATGCTGAAAATATAAAACAACAGCTGCTGTAATTTTCATTTAACTGATAGCTTTTTGTATTCTTTTGAGATTTTTATAATTCACTGAACTGATTTTTAAAAAAAATTCAAAATTAGTTCTTGTTTTAAACAATTTTTACTGCTTATTTTGTTGAGGATCACTGCCACATTGTCAGTTCTCATGTCTTCATTTTTTTTTGCCCTGGTTGGCATTTTTAACAAAGCAAATATGCTTTTCTATGATTTAGTAGATTTCCTTTAAAAGTCACCACATGTTCCTTGAACAACTTATGAATTCCTTTTAACTATGGTATTCAGCAACTCTTTTTCTTTGTTGGTATTTGAACTTTTGCTGACAAACTTTTTTTTGTCTTCAGCTTCTCTTTGTTTATACTTGTAGTGAAAACAAACCTCAAACTGAATTATTACAAACTGCATATGTTTAAAGAAAAGAAGTAAATTGATAGTATATAAAATACAATGAACATATGAAAAAGCTTGTATTTATCACTTCTTTCCAAACTGCTTACTGGACTAAATTTTCATAAATCTTGGTCAGTAAATTATGCTAAAATTTAGGCTTTAATTAGATTTCAAAGTTCATTAAGTTGCTTTGTATGAAAATTCATTATGCAACTAGAGCATTGTTTAAGTAAAATATCTTCAATTTTTTTCTAATTTATCTTTAAAACTATGCAGAAGAATGTTCCATTACCGTATATTTTGGATAAGATGAACTTCAGATAAGACGAGACCTGAATTTCATGGTTTTTAGTTGGAAAAGGACACACCCTGGATTTTTTTTCGCCATCTATTTTTTCTTATTCCTTGAAGTATTTATTTTATGATTCTGCCTGTTCCCAGGCTGAAATAATGTCCATGAAGCACATTTTTAAGCCTATGCAAACTAGAAACCGAACTCCGAAAAGATAGAAACTTGCTTAACTTTTGAAGTAAACGACATACAGAGACAAAGGAATACATTTTTCCATACAATTCTGACCCAATGGATTCAGAAAAATGGTTATTATTAATATTTAGACACATTGTGACTCTATTTCATAAAACATCAACAAAAGCAAACAAATGTTGAGAAATCCGATTATATGTTCTCATATATAAACTAGATATCAACTGTTTGTCCTGTAATCTGATTTTTCTTAATCCCTGAAGTATTTATTTTATGAGGTCCAATGGGGTGCATTTTAACCTAGTGTGAACCCAAACCTAGAAACCAAAAAATAGAAAATCATATAACTTTTGGAGTAAACAACATACAGAGTCACTGCTTTTGTATCTGGCCTATAGGACAACCCCATTTTTTCGGGTGTTTTTTTATGCTTCAAGTGCCGTTTTATCCGCCAAAATATACTGTAGTTTTAATATCAAACTATTGAATATTGTAAAATATCCAAACTCAACTTCAATTCATTTAATACCATCAAAAGATTTTATGGAGACTTAAACAGTTTGCAAAGGACATAGGACCATTATTAGTTCAAACTGTCATGCTCTGTTTCTGGGTTCTCTAAAAATGTTATCCCTGTAAATTCATACATATTGTAAATAGGAATTATGTACAGTTTTTGTCCTACAACTGACTTGTTTTCTATCGAGAAGAGATGTATTTTAATTGAAATCTTATTTGCCAGTGAATTATAGGGTAACCGTCATATCTTTTAGAAAATATATATCAATTTTTAAAAAAATGCCTTTTGTGTTTACTTTCATTACACTCACTTCTATATAATTATGTCCAAAGAATTTATAATAAATGCCAATTTAACTTTTTACTTTTAAGTCAATGTAAAACTTGAAAAGAATTAATAAGATATAAATAAAAATGTCAGCAAATTTACAAAACAACAACTTTGATTTGTTTATGAGACTTTACTAAAAGGTAACATTCAGACATTTTAACTTGTTTTATTTTCTTAGTTTTATTCATTCAGTGATGTGCATGTACACAAAGAATGGTGAGGGGAAAACCTACTTTTTTTATAAGTACAATGTTTCTTTCACACTTTTTTCTTTTTACTAAATCTTTTAAAAATTTGTCACCTTTTACAAAGAAAAGCTTTTGAGTTTCCCTACAGCAAATATCAAGGGAACCATTAAATTTACACTATATATCGCATGTTCTTATGTAGGGTTTGAAAATAATTTGGTTTCGAATTGAAAAACACGAAATGATGCTTGCAAAGAGTTTGCTCAATGTGATTTTCTTTAAAATGACTCTTTCTTTTGTAAATTTTATCTAATTGCTATTTTGAAACTATAAATACATTAAAACAACGTCAATGGTTTAAATGCTTTGCTGGTATGTTTGTACATATTCATTTGTTGGTATTTTTAAAATGAATGGTTAAAGTCAGATGACTTCTGATATTGGGATAAACATCATTAATTTGCACTTTATTTTGGGTGTTGAAATACTCATGAATTCTTGGCAAGAAGCCAAAATTATAGTAGTCTCAAATTGTGATACTGAATTACAAGATAATGTTATTAGTATTTTTACTTCCAGCAGACACCATATCTGAGATTGATTGTGTTATAATCCATTTGCTAGATTGGAAGTGACAAAGTCCTTCTTTTTGTTGGGAATTATATCATGCTTCAATCAATAAAAGTAAATCATTATTCAAGAGATGCAGATCAGGATTATTGATAAATTTTGTCCCTGTTCATGTTTGTTTAATGGAGGTTCTTTTCAATATCAAATTTACCAAGTTCAAAGTAGGTTTTGGAAGTATGTATGTTCATGAATTTTTATACATACATATTAAATAATCAATGTTGCACAAGGACACAAGTTAGGGCACACAGCGAGGATTGAACTCAATACACAGTAATAATAGACAACTAGACTAGCTCATTAACCATGGGCAGTGAGAGGTGTCCATGTACAAATTACATTTTTTTTTTTTTTACTTCACACAAATTAAATCTTAATAGATAATTTGTTTACAAATTTGCATAAAAGCAAAAACCAATGAAACTTTCTTTACAAAAAGAAAAATAATAAAAAAGTGACCAAATAAAATATTCTTTTGTTAGAATTCTTTATTTACTGGGAAGTTTGAATATACTTAAGATATTATTATATTGCTTGGCTATCTATCTGTTTTTAACAGAAAATTGTTGGCTATAAAATGTTTTAAAATTTGGAGTGTCACATTTCTGAAAAAATAAATTATCATAAAACATTTTGTTAGGGGAGCAAGAAAAATATATGTTGTAGCTTTTTGACTTTTTGAAGTTAAATAAAACATAGAATTAAAGAATAACATTCAATATAATGAATAGATAAAAAAAATTGATATTGACAAAAAATTAACACCTCCAGGTTGATTTTAAAATGTTATTGTGCGGGCCAAAAACAGGCTAATTTAATGGCTCAAAACAGTTTTCATCTAGGTTCAAGCACAAGTGTACCTGCTAAATAATTTCTAAATCATTTATAATAAAATAATAATCTATGGGTGATCGCTTTGAAAGCAGTTTTTCAAAATAGCCTCCCTTGTTGCAAATTATTATATAGATAGATATTACTACAAGTCCAGAAACTTTCATGATGACTTATTTTTATTAGAAATAAACTGGTATTTAAAAAAAACAAATTAATTAGATGCTTGATGATACTGAAATTAGTCTGGGCACTTGCTCTCTAAACAGAGAGCTAAAACAATTATTGAAATTAATTTCCACTTTTCTTCCTTCTATACTTTTCTATCTTTATAGGTTAAGACAAAATCCAATTAATCAGAAAAAGTTAATGATGATCATGAAAGCCATTTAAAACCCAAGAGCAACATGGCTAGTAACATGTGAGTAATAAATAAAGAAAGCTTGTAAAATCTGATGCCTGAAGGTTTTGTAACTATCAAAGATAACTAGAAAGCACTCTGAGAGTGTATACCTCTACCAACGCCATTGTCAGGGGAAGTAATTGTGCATGGATCCGCCCCCAAATTTAATCACTTCTCCTGTAGCCTACTGTCAATCCTGCCACAAAATTTCATTGAGATCCATTGAGAAGTTTTGTATATTGTGGACAGACATGAAATTTTGGCAATATTATGTGGTGTGTACATATAACTACGATGTAGGGGAAGTAATTGTTCATGGATCCGCTCGAAGATTTAATCACTTCTTCCATAGCCTATTCCACAAAATGTAATAGATATTCATTGAAAACTTTAGGAGATATTGTGTGGACAGACATCAGCATATGCATAAATACATGGAGAAAAATAATAGAAAAATATTTCTCAATCAAAAACGAATTCCTGGATCCACCCCCAAATTTAACCAATCTTTCCTTACCCCATTGCTAACCCTTCCACCAAATCTCATTGAAATCTATTGAGTACTTTCAGAGATATCCTGTGGACAGACAGACGGACATGTCCAAATACATATTACATCTGCCAACCAAGTTGGAGAGGTATAAATGTAGCTAAGTTCTTACTAGTGCATCCCATAATATTATATGGTGCAGAATTTAAATATCAACATCGTGAAAACAGATTAATTTTAATTGGTCTGAACATTCATTCAGATGTAAAGCTAACATTCTATAACAACAGAAAAGGTATAAATAGTGAATGTTGATTGTTCATCCTTTAAAAATTGGTATTTCTACATGATATATTAATTTTTAAGATGTCTCAAGATGTGAAGAGGCATGTGCGTTATGTACGTGGATAATAACATGAGTGTATGGTGTAATATTTTGTTATATAAGCAATATTGAATGCTGAGTAGGTTTGCAATCAGCTGACAATGCCATCTGTTGGTGCATTTCGTTATAATTTGCATAAATATTTAATTTGAGCTAATAACATCTGACCAACATTAATGAACATTGGTGCGTTGGACTTGTATTTGTGAATGCAATCAATTGTTTAGATAAGAAAAATTAATCCCATATTTCTAATAATATAAATGGTTTTATCACTAATATTTTTCTATAAAAAAAAAAGATTTGATGGCATTTTTCAATTTAACTCCTTTAATTTCTGTTTAAAAAATGTAATAACTTACTAATAGAAAAAAATCACATGGATTGAATGATTTGGGTACAAAACACAATTACTTATTTTTTTGAAATTCCACTGATGGCTTACACTTTTCAACACTCACTATTTTATACAACAACAAAAAATTCACCGACATTTAAATGTGCTATAATTGAATAAGAGGAAGAGGAATTCTAGTAGTACCATTGTCAACAAATGGAAATGATAATGAAGTAGTGATGTGCATGGTAAAAGCATGCATTTGCAAACTTGTGTCTATAAAAATATGCACACTTGAATACACATCCAAGTCAAAAGTGGCAAACAAATGCATCAAAAAGGAAAATTCTAGTTGTAACTCAGCAAAAGGGTAAAACACTGCTGTACAGAAGCATTGCAAATGGCAAATGTTTATTATGACCTATAACTAGAATACAGTGGCGGACTGGCCCACCAGGATACCGGGAAATCTCCTGGTCGGCCCTTTTAAGTTGGGCCCTTCTTTGATGGTAGATTATTTATTGGTTGATATGTTTTCTAGATTGCTTGCTGTCAAGGTGATTTGTGCTTTATAAAATACTTGGATTGTTTGTTTTATGATTAAGATTTTAATTTATATAGTATCTATATTTTTTAACATTAATAAATAAAATATCAAAGAAATGTAGCATTTTATTTGCCTACTTAAAACCATTGGTTTCATTTGATTTCTTTGCTAAATTTTAGGATTAGGTGGGCCCTTTTACACATTTTCCCAGTAGAAATTTCAGGTCCAGTCCGCCACTGCTAGAATATGATAATTTAATGTAGTTTTTATTTAGCTTTGTATAAATATGCTATTAACACCCAGAAATAAATTTGCTGTTTATTGCTTTAAACTTTGAAGATGAATTTAAAAATATCAATATTTGTACTTTTAGTACCTAACTCGAAAGCTTTAATTCCTGATAGGGTTTTTTTGCTCTCAAAATTAAAATTGTCATTTTGTTCATTATTAGTGTTTAATATAATGAAAAGTATGATGCCTACGTTCTTTCTGATATTTTATTGAAGAGTAGAGATTGATAAAACACCAACCAATCAGATTGCATTGTATTTTACCATATGACAAAATGTTTCTCTAACCTACATTTGTTGTGGACTCCTTTTCAGTTTGTACTACCAGCACAAAATATTTGATGGAAGATAGGATGAAGACCCCACACATAATATTTCATTGATTTTTTTTTTTCTCCCTTCTTCTTTTTTTTTTTTCTCCCTTCTTCTTTTTTTTTTTTTTAAAGCATAGGTCCTATCTGATTTACATTTTGTTATTTTGCCAAGAACCAAGTCTCATTCATTCTCCCTAATAGCTCTCCTATCCACACACTTTGAATTAATAAATAATCTATCAATATTTTCCCATCATGTGGTCTTTATATACATGCTCCTATATCAGTGTTCTATGTTTGTAAATACCAATAGATTTGGCTTTTAGCTTCATGGCTTAGTAACCAACTTCATAAATCAGTAATGCATTCAAAACAAACGGCCGAGCTTCTGCATTCTCCATGCTTGCTTCCTTTTTTTCACCCATATTTCCACACAGACTTTGTTCCACTCATTTCTATATCTCTACTTTTATTCTTCTTTCAGTTTCTATGCAACATGGCACTACATAACGTTATAATAGTGTGCATTTCCTGTAAATATAATCTATTTATTTAGTGGGACTGCAAAGAAAAACTCCTGTTCCTTTTTCTTATAATTTATTTTATTCTTGATGCATTATTTTCTTCTCTGCATTTTATTATTGTTTCTTTTTAATATTTCAAGTGGTAGCATCTAACTTAGCATCTTCCTGTTATCTTTTATATTGATTGAACATTTTCACAGATCTTGATGTTTTGTGTCAAGTGTTATTTCCTTTTTATGTATCATTCTTGGTATTATTATGATAATCTGCTCTTGGAATGTAAGGACTGTTTAAGTAAAATTATAAATTACTATAAATTCTTACAAGACTTTCTGCATGATAAAGTTTACTAAACACAGCAATTTGCATTTTCTTCTGTTACATCAGGAGTTTCTAATGGCTAAAATGTTTTTTGAATGGTATTAATCAAAAAGATTGGGAAAACAATTGTATGCTTTGTTCTTTGAAAGTCTCTGTTAATTAACTGACTTCATTCATGGATAGACCCAGTCGAATTAGTATCCACTTGTGTCATTGGGATTCTCTTGATAAAACTTGCAAATATGGTAAGTCCATTTCATTCCTCTTATTTAATATTGCTAAAGAAGCATGAGTATTTTGATATTTATTTTAAAAAGATTTTTATAAATGAAATGTTAGCATGTTTATTGTTTGGAATGCTACTTTATATTTTTGGAAATTGCATCAAAGAATTTGTAACTTATCAGCTGGTAAAATATTAATTCTCTTTTATATAAATTATTATATTATTTCCTGTTGTGCCTAGAATATTCAGATTCAAAGTTTTATTTACACACTTTTTCTAATATACTACAAATGTAATTTTTATCCAGTTCTTTGTTTCAACATTAGGTTTTGTAAAAAGCAAATATAAAAATATATTTGCTAAAAATCAAGTTTAAACATTTTATGAAGTCTAAAGCAAAGATAATTCTATTTTATGGTAATTAACCTGTAAGATAGAAAGTAGGATCTTCTAAACATAATATAAATTGTATTTGCTGGTGAAAACATCTGGATTATTTTTTCTAAATATCATGAAATTTGAAAACTTATCCATTTTCTTTTTAATAAAAAATATAAATACTCCAGATTTTTATTTTGTTAAAAATAATACTATCATTGGTATCTGTTCTGAAAATAATACTATCATTGGTATCTATTTTGAAAATAAACTTGTATAATTAAAGGCAATAATATTAAATAAGAGGCTTTTTTTTATTTTCATATTTTTAAGGTAAGCTGCAAATTACAATGTATTTACTGTTGATTAGCTAAGATGAATACCAAATATGTAAGGTTATTTACTAAGCTTAGTTTACTGTCTATAGTTTTGAGAAGGGTCATTAACATTCAAAGAGTTTTTCGGACAATTGAACTCCTCTATAGAATGGATCCACTGGAACGGTGTGTTAACAACACAAACAACAAGGAGTTCAATCGTCCGAAACACTTTAAGCATAGTTTAGTTTGACACAAAACCACAGTAGAGGGACACCCAATGAGGATCAAACTCACTACACTAGCAAATTGATCTGTGAGACTAGCTTGCTAACCATCACACTACAGTAGGCACCCTATACCAAACGTAACAAATTGAAAATAATTTATTTAAATCTTGTATAAAAATCAACCTCGAAAATAGCCTCTACTTGTTTCTACTCTGGCTATAAACATTGCGTATGAATTAATGATCAGGGCGTTGTGTGTTTACTATTGACCTCAAGAAGAGTTATCCAACTTGAGCAGCTGTTTTCATCAAGGCATATTTGAAACTCTTGTCGAGCTGGAACTGGTAATATTCTTTAGTATTAGAACTTTATATGAAATATATATTGATAAATAATAAATACTAATTGCTTGAAACATCTTAATGAAACTAGAGCAGAAAGCTATCAAAGTACCTAAAGTAATGTGCCTATAGTGTGAATGAGTATGGGTATGAGCTTTTGGTTGGTCAATTAATGTTTTGTAAAATCAACAATTTCATTCAAAATCATTACAATGCATTTAAAAAAAAATTGAATTGACTTAAAAAAGAAAATACCTTATTTCTCCATTAATATTTTGAAACTATTATCAATTAGTGTGTTCAGCCTGCTTATATGATAGTCTTTGGCTTTAAAATTTTTATTTAAAATTTTTTTTTTTACTTAAGGCTGTGCCTTTTAAACTAAAAGATTTCTCTGCTCTGTTTTGTTTGCTTATCAAAACTTTCTATGTTGGTGATTTGTATTAGGGCTTTTTGTTTTTTCTAATAAGTAGTGAAGTAATTTTTAACAGTTTTATTATATATAATTGCAAGTGAGTAATAATGATAATTATTTCACCATAAATAAGAATATTTATGAATATTTATGAATTTAAGAATAGTTATTTAACACATAAAAAGAATCCAACACAAGAAACGCTATATTCTCTTGCATTCATTAGAGAACATAACAATTTTCTTTTATTTATTAAGTCACATGAAATTCCTTTTACATTACCTTCTATCAGCAGACATAGTTCCTGCACTAAACAAATTATCTGCTCAGTTTATAGCCACTCACAACAAAACAGCCCAGTTATTAATAATCCTGCCAACAAATTTCCTCAGTTTGTATTTGGTTCTTTTCAACATTCTACTTCTTATTCATTAAAAAATTTTACTTTGTTATCCGTTTACCCGCTATTTTCATCTACACGAAGAATTGTTCAGGACCATTTATTAAACTTTGTTCTCAACAAGTGATCTTTGTATTAATGTTTTAATGTTTATATTTTTACTTGATCGTCTGCTAAAGAAAGAGTTTTTATTTATTCTGTTTGCTCGTTTGAAATTAGTTTTCTTTTGCCTTGAGTCGATGTAATACTTGATATCATGGATTTCACAAATACATAATTTACATGGAATAAATTTTACCACAGTTTGTTATTAATCACCGCTACCGACAACAGACTGGTTTAAACACTGTTGCTGGGTTTAGGTTAATCATGTGTTCTGACATTTATATGTATGTATGTATGTATGTATGTATGTATCTATCTATGTATCCTGATTTGGCCAGCCTTAACTGTTCATAGTATAAACTTGAAATTTTGGACACACACTCCTCTCAATGAGTAGAGAAAATGGTTTCTTTGTTTTTTGAAAATTACCCTCCAAAATGGGTTTTTAGTGGGGGGTTCAGTTTACAATGTAACTTTATTCCTTAGTTTGTGTCCAGAAGCATTCTCACTTCAAAATATTTGACATTTTAGTGATCACTGCCCACCACCATTGCTTAAATTAAGAGGTAAAAGGAAGCATATATAGGTGGCAGTGATTTATAATTTCCCTTGGAATGCTAGTTTTTCTTTTTTGTTCTAAATAACTTTATGCTATTCAAATAGTTCTTCACCTTGTTGTTTGTGTTATTAACATGACGTTTCGGCCGATCCATTCTTCGGCCTTCCTCAGGTGTAATATCTGAATGTGATGGGGTAAACAGAAGTTTTTAACCTCAAAGGAGGCACTCCTTATAACTTATGATTCGGGTGTTTCTTTATTCTTGCCTTGTCGGGTTTGGGCTTTCTGTTTACCCTATCACATTCAGATATTACACCTGAGGAAGGCTGAAGAATGGATCGGCCGAAACGTTGTGTTAACAACACAAACAAGGAGTTCAAACATCTGAAGAACTATTTGAATATTAATGACCCTTCTCAAAACTATAGAAAATAAGTTTATGCTAGTTTGATTTTGAGAGATTTTTGATAGAAATGGTATTTTGGGATTTGTTTAGAGTTGAATTTCTTTTTCATAATTTATGTATAACTGCCGTTAAATTTCAGCAAGTGGTTGAAAGAAAGAACCTTTTTTTAAATCCTTTAAAGCTGGGATTTTCTACACTGTGGGATAATTCTCCCAATTTTAACTACAAGTTGAACCTCACTAATCAGGCATTCACTAGTCTGGCAACTTCAATGGTTCGGGATGGTGATTTGAATGTCGGCCATGTAGATATGAACAAAAGATTTTGGTGGGAAATCAACACCTGAGGGAAAAAATCCCCAAACTTGTAGAAAAGTTAATTTTATTGTTAAAATCTTTGTGCGATTATTAAGAAGAAAGAGTAAACCTGAGCTAGGTTTGTGCCTATATAAGTAGTATCGGTAATACAGTATACAGTATATGCATTATTTTTCCATTTTTTACCTTAGCTTCACTGGTTAGGAAAATTCGCTACTCCAGCACTTGTTTGGTCCCAAGTTTGCCGGATTAGTGAGGTTCAACCTGTATCTTTAGATATATAACAGACTATGTGGAAAGATATCTGCAAAATATGTAATGAGACAGATTTTGCCAATATATATTTATACTTACAAACTTTAAGCATATAAAGAATTTGGGGGTTTTGACAATAAGGTTCATTATTGTTTGGCTGAAGACTCAATTATTATTTAGGAAAAAGGTTTTTTTTATTAAAGCATCATTGAAGTCTCTATCAGAAAATAGTGAACAAAAAACACTTATCTCATGGCAAAGAAAACTTGGTCAAAAAGGTAATGCAGTAAAATAAACTAATTGTGGGTTAAAATGTGTGCAGTCATGTAAACATATAATGCGTAGTGGTTGAAACAATTGCTTTTAGAATGATTAAAAGAAATCCACACACATCACATTAGTTAGGATAGCTATACCACCACTACTACTAGAGCCATTATAATGTGTATCAATTAAGTGATAGGAAAATAATGCAACTTTAGTGGAAATCAGAGGTGTAGCAAGAGGGGGGAGGAGGCAGACGCCCCCCCCAGCACAGGGGCGAGGGGGCACAAAATTTCTTCTGGCCTATAATGCCTGTTACTTAATAATTATGCCTTCCCCTAGGATATAGCATAACTGCCCCCCGGGCACTGAGAACCCTTGCTAGACAATTGTGGAACCTGCAATTGTTTAAATTTTTGAACACAACCAAATGAAGGCAAGGAATGACAAGAAATCAAGTTCTAGACTTGACAAAAATGAATTTTATTCTGGCTGGTATATCAAAGTGTACAGCAGATCTACCCCCAAAGTTTTGTTACAGCATCTTACTGGAAGCCAGAGTTTTCAGTTTTCATAGAGTTTACATAGGATTTGAGCAGCTAGTTGAATCATAATTTATGTATCTACTGAACTGAAAACTTAAGTTTCTTAAATAGAAAATGTGCAAAAGAGAATTTTTGAATCTGTCCCAAAAATAGTTGTTTTGTCTCATTATTTAATTAAATTTAATTAGTTTTTACCTTCATTTCAATTTCAGTTGTTTTTATATACAACTTTCAATTCGGGCAGTTGGATAATAAAGGATATAAGCCTTTGGTGAGAATCGAACTCACACCCTCATTGCCAGAGGGAGTCTAGTTTACGCCTAGCTGCTTTTATCAATCAGCCAGACTTCATGGATTAGCAGAAGCTGATTCACACTCTTTGGCTGATTGTTAAAAGCAGCTAGGCATAAACTAGACTAAAAATTAGGATGAATATAAATAGTAGTCAAAAATTAATAAAAATGGTTTTACAATACTTGATTTAATAAAAAAAAATAAAATCATTTTTTACTAAAACTCGAACTATGCCAGCTTAGTACAAAAGTAAAAAAAAAATGTTAGTTTCTTTAGTGTTGATTGATCAAATCAGTCCTTATGATGAAATCCATTTTTAATGGTTAAGTCATCTTACTTTGTTTTTCTGCATTATATTAATCCCTTTCATTCCAAAATTCGACACACACAACAGAGGATTTTCTGCAAACCACTGGTCATATATAAACGTCTAATGTAGACATCAGCATGAAATAAAGGTTTTAGAAAATAAAATTCAGAAACAAACATTTTTATTTACACTAAAAAAGTTAAGACTTAAAATTTAAGTTTCAGGTGTAAGTTTATCTAATGTTGAAAACAGGATTATGAGTTATCAGACGCAAATATTCAAAGAAATTTTTATAAGAATGGAAGCATTCTACATTCTTTTGATGCGTTCAGAGTCAGGGTGCGATTACTTTTGAGGATGTAATGTTCTTCTAGCCAAGTATTAATCGATGCAAACTTCATTATAGTTTTGTTCTTTCTTAAGACATTCTATAAATGTCCATGTTTAGGTAATGTGCAGCAGCTTGCACACTGTGCCATCCTTCTATTGAATTGTTTATTTTCAGTAAACAATCCAAAACTGTTTAATAAACCAATCTTTATTATTATTGGATGAAGACTTGAAGTATTGTAACACACCACGTTTTATTAAATTTGACTAGTTTTTAACCTTCATCCTAATTTTTAGTTGTTTTCATACAACTTATAAATTCGGGCCACTGTTTTTATGGCATCGAATAACAGCGCAATCGGAAATAAAGAATAAGAGGGAGACTAGTTTACACCTAGCTGCTTTTACCAATCGTCCACAAAGACTTCATGGATTAGCAGAAGCTGATTTACACTTATAAACTCACTCCCTCAACCGACTCTCTGCACCATATTTATGCTGTTTTACATATGAGACCTAGTAGTCTTTTTTATAAATCACTCTTTATTATTATTGGATGAAGTATTGTAACGCACCACTTTTTATTAAATTTGACTAGTTTTTACCTTCATCTTAATTTTTAGTTGTTTTTATACAACTTATTAATACGAGCCACTGTTTCGATAGCAGCGAATAACAGTGCGATCGGAAATAAAGAGTAACCCTTCAGTGAGAATCGACCTCACACCCTCCTTGCCAGAGGGATGTTTCACATAAAGGTGTTAAAAAATATAAGACTGGCTGCTGCAGGGTCAAACTCCACTCCTACTTCTACTCCAACTGAAGATGATTACTGCAACTTTTGTATTGTATATATAATAAAATAAAAAATTTTTTTTCTCTATTTATGCGTATGTGTATGATAAATGTCCATTAATGTCTAAGACTTGTCAATTTAGCTCAGGCAGTAAGATGGTCAGCTACCGATCACATGGTTCTGAGTTCAAATCATGGTTGGGGAATGGGGATTTTACATATCGGTTTACATCCTTAATTTTGGTGAGGATTGTTCTTGTTGTTGTTACAGTAGGGAAACACAGTCAACTCTTGACTTTGTCCTGGAGTTTGACAAAATTTGACAAACAAACAATTTTGTTTACACTAAAAAAAATTGTGGGTAATAATTCTTAGAAATATTTTGCATAATTTCACACAGCAAAATAGTTTTTACTGATGTAATGGATTTATCACATTTTGGGGGAAAAACGCTGCCATGGATTTATTGCATTTTGGAAAAAAATAATCTTTTAGTTCAAATAAATTTTAAAAATAAATTTCTGGATTTGAATTTTTTTTATTTCCTAACAACCTCATAGATTAAAACAGAAAAGAGCGGTTTTATGCTGCCACTTTTTGTTTTTTCTCAAGTTGAAGAAAATGGATTTATCGTATTTTGGAACCAAGCTTTTCATATATATTGTCGCCATCATCATTATTATTGTTTCTTTTTTGTCTTTTACTGGATCCCTTGCTATTAATATTTGCACTAGCCCCTCAAGGACTTTACCTTTAACTCCCTGGGCAGTTCCTTAAAAAAATACATTAAATGAGTTCCTACAATCCTATCCCATTAGTAGTCAGTTTTATTCTTTAGCATTAGAAATAAATTCTCTTTTCTTCCATCTGGAAAAACATAGGAAGACTGTAAGTAGAACCTCCCCATGGCAGAGTGATTACTCTTACTAGGGGAGTGACTCCCCTAAGGACTCAATTTCTCTGTTCTGACATATACAGAAAAACTAAAAGTTATTGTGTCATTACCACACGTTTTCCGGGGATGGGGGAGGGGGGGAGGATACATTTCCAGGGGTGTGCAAAAGGATATATTTGGAATATATATATTAGCGGCAACCCTGTTACTAGCAAAGAATAATACCATCTTTTTATATGGGTACATTAAGTTGGGCTTACAATTGTACTGCACCATTATTTTTTATTGACTATAAGGTACCAACTTTCAAACCCCCTGGCCCTAGGGACCCCTACCCCACCCCCTGAAAACAGGTATTGTGTGAGGAGGAGGAGATAGTTAGGCCGAATTGTCAGTTATAATTAACTTTTGATTCTTGCCACATTCCCCACTATTATTTCCAACCTTTGGTGGTTGGCACTTGTATAAACAGGACTCCTTGCAATAAAAATGTCTGTTGATATTTTTTCTCCCTCTCTATAAGCAACTGTCATTACTGGCTACCATTCTTATAATTGGATTTCTCAGCAGCCATGCAAAAGTTATATATTTTGTAAACTTCATATCAGTTACTTAAATCTAATAATATCATAATACCTAACAAGTATCTGTTCTTGCATTTTGATGGTGCAAGTAAGGGAATAGTAGTGTTAAATTCAACAGGCAATCTCAGATTTGGTGGTAGATAAAACTGGATTCCTACTAACAGCTTCTTAAATTTCATTGGGATCACCACTCCAGATGACAAATAAAGACAACATAGTAAGTTGGGAGCTGATATGTTCCGATTTCAGCCTTATGTATTGTCTCATTTATTGGAGACTATAACTACTGTTAGTTTCAAACAGAATTGCATAAAGCCCTCAATAGTGCCATGCTTCTGGCAAACATTTTAACTTTTAACCCTTTATAGAGCACCCCTAAAAATATTTTAGATATCAAAGCAACCTATTTGTATGTTAAACTAGACCTAATTACAAGATATTTTCAGTTGCAAGTTTTCTGAATTTTTTTTGTTTATGGGGGCATATATAAAACATAGAATTAAAGAATGTTAATACAATAAAATAAATAGACACAAAAAATTGATATTGACAAAAAAAATAACAACTTGATTTTAAAATTTTATTGTGTGGGCCAAAAACTGGCTAATTTAATGGGGTTTAGTATGTTTCAAAACAGTTTCCATCTTTGTTCAAGCACAAGTGTACTTTGCAAAGCTTGCAGACCACATTGGTGCAGATTATGTTCTCTTTGTGGATATAATATTTGCATGTGGGTGACGGGTCCTCAGGTGATCATATATTGTCACTTGCCCCATAAAGGGTTAACACTTAATTCTACAACATTCTGTAGTGATCACTTGGATAAGGCTATCAATTGTCTATTTAGAATAGTTGAACTTTGCTTGGCTATGATCAGTTTTTAACAAATTTAGTCCTATAGCTCTCAGTTCTGTTCCATTCCATTTGTTCTGAATAAACACTGAAAGCTTTTACTACAACTGTGGCTATAACCCTTTTATTTCTACCCTTGAGTAATTGATATTCTGATTTTCTCATCAACTCTAATGCATGTACTTCCTGTTGTGAGGATTTTAGAAACACTACATGCCCAATATTTTGTCGTGTGAAATAGGTTCTTGTAGCTATTGGCTGAAAACTGCCCGATGGGGCAGGTTTCCAGTTATTTCCAGCAGAAGGCCTTCAGCAAGAAAATGTTAAACACACTACAACCAGAAGTAGGTCATTGTTGCTAGGTAGCTTGCGAACAGTCAATGAAAAAATAAATTACAATTCTCCCCTGATTACTTTTTGTTTATGTTTCAACAGGGCAACAAAATTATGGGATTGTTTATGTATTGATAAATCATACAAATATATATTTTAGTATAAATGTATTTATTGTAAAAAAAATTAAAAAATATCACCAATAATTGAGTTTCTAGTTGGCAAGAAAAAGAGAATGCTACTTAAATCTTTTTTTTCTTTTTTAGGCTTCTGTACTTTAAAATTATAAACATTAGTTTTTGGCCAGACCAAAAAAATCCCTTTTTTGCCTCCAGATTCACAGAACTCTTTGGAAATATAGTTTAAAACTTGCCCCAGTGAAATATTTGTTTTCTTGGGGTAAAACACAAAATTTCAAGTTTCTACTATAAACAGTTAGGGTTGGGCAAAGTCTGGATACATATAAATGTCAGAACACATGAATAACCTAAACCCAGCAACAGTGTTCAAACCGGTCTGTTGTGGGTAGTGGTGATTAATTATTACTGACAAATGTGTGGGTGTTATTTTCTGGGATTCTGTACAAAATTCTGATATTTTGACGAGTGAGTCATTTACATTTACTTGATACCTTTGTGCATTTTGAAAATTTGAAAGCTTTCTTAAAAGCCTTTGCCATATTATATATTCAATTTCTGATAACTCGAGATAGGAGAGAGATGTCAAATATTTCCCTTTTCAAATTATTTTTCAGCTATCTTAAGAGTTGCTTTTATTCAGAATAGAGTGAAATATGAGTCTTGCCAACAAAAAATAGAACTTATTACTTGTTACTCATTTATCCATAGTTTTTTTTTCTGTTTTACATATCAGTCTGCTGTCAACATAAACACTAATTCAAAATCCAGTTCCTTGCTCTTAGGAAAATCTGAGCCTAGTGCATTGGCCAGGGTTATAAAAAGTGTAACTTTAGCTTGCCATACTTTGTTTATATTAGGTATCTTCACTTTGAAACTATCTAAGAATTTGTCTTCAGATCTCTGTTAATGACAGTTTTTCCAAGCCCTAAGATATTCAGTTTTATCTCTGATCATTGCTTGTGTTGGCGGTATGCTCATTAAAAGTCTTTGCCATCAACTTTGCAGAGCAGACTGCTTCATTGTATGCAACTATTTTATTTATACTCTTCCACATAGACAATCCCAACCACTTATTTGCTCAGTGCTGCTCACATTTCTTCTACATAAAAAAGCTTCTTTGACAGCCAACTTTGCTTCAGCTAACATAAAACTTAATCCTTAATTATTACTGGCAAACGTGTGGGTGTTATTTTCTTTCTTACCTATTTAAAGATGTCTTCTTCTAACTTATGCACCATCAACCTGGATTCTGTACAAGATTCTGATATTTCGACAGGTGAGCCATTTACATTTACTTGATACCTTTGTGCATTTTGAAAATTTGAAAGCTTTCTTTAATGCTTCATCTAATAATAAAAATTCAAGATAATATTTCTTTAACATTCTGTTGAAAAATTTCTAAGTCTATAGCCCAGTCCTGTAATGATTGAGCAGAAAATGGCTAAAAATGGGTTTGTTTATTCAAATGTTTATAGTGTCTTTACTTGTGGACAGATTGTTGTGAAAATTGGCAGTATTGCAGGAAACAAATTTTTTTTAATGTGATCAGGATTTTCAGCCATGTTTTTTCATGCAGTTTGAGGTGCATTAGGATGTTAAGAGTTTTAATATATTCATGTTTGCCACTTCTTTGTGGATAGCAAACATTTTCATTAGATCATATAGTAGCTTTTGATTTTAAATTTGCTGTACGAGTTGTAATTTTTCAGTAGCTGTGAAATCTTTTCACATTTTCATATCTTTATTTAATTCTTTGAATATATGTCTCAAAGTATCCACAATATGTTTACTACCAATATTTCATTAGAGGTTTAATATCATTGGTAATGGTTTGAATTTTTTCTTTGCTGTTAAGTCTGCATGTGAGTTATAAGAGAAGGTATTTGACATCTTACTTTCATATTTCCCCCTTCAAACACTTACCAGGCATTTTTTAACATTAATTTTTATTACATTTTTATGCGAACCAGATTTTTAAGTGTGAGAAAATCAAATTTAGCACAAATGAAGGTTCATGTATGATAATAATAAGTGTTGGTCCATTCTAGAGAAATTGGGAAACAAATTAGTAAGCTTTAATTGAAACTGTCAACATAGGTTTCTTCAGTTTTCAAGCTGGTCTGGCGGGCTATTTATGTATGTATCACATGTACCGGCTGCACCAATGGAGCTAGAGGGCTGAGAATTGGAACATTTACTCTTTATTATTTATCAGCAGTGATCACCCCATTTTCCAATTTTTTAATTGATCACCCACCCCCAACATGGCGTGCTGCCAAAAGACATTGGTCACGGAATGGTTTCTATTAAGTGACTAACCAGATCTGTCTACTTTATAGTATTAAATAAAGTGTTAATTTCATTAACAGTGTATATCATACATACTTAATCTTAGTTTGCACCTATTTGTAATTCTGCAAGATTGTTCTCTCTAAAATGGGAGCCTTTCAATTTAACTGTGTAACACATTTTGATCATTTGTTAATAAAATACTAATTGTTTTTTAATTACTTTTATTATTTCATACATTTTACTAGTTTATAAAAATAAATTTACATTAAGTAGCTTTACTACAAATTTAAGCAATAAAGCAGAATGAGAATATTAAATAGTTTATAACATAAAACTAGCATTCCAAGGGAAATTATGAATCACCACTACCCATATATGCTGTGTTGAGGGTGATCAATTAAAAAGTTGGGCTGTGATCACTAAAAAATGAATGAATTTTAAAAAAAACAAGCGGGCACACCTAGTGACCAATTTAGCATAAGCTTACAATTGACCCCCCCCCCAAAAAAAAAACAAAAAACAAAAACACTAGCATTTTCCCTACTCATTGAGGGGAGTGTGTGTACAAAATTTCAAGTTTCTACTATGAGCAGTTAAGGCTGGGCGAAGCCCGGATATATAGATAGATAGATACATATAAATGTGTGAACCTAAACCTTTGGTAGCAGTGATTAATATAGTTGACTAGTTGGGTTTATTACATTATGTTCTGTTTCTTCGCAGACATTAATAAACTGCTGTACCCATAAGCAAAGGTAAAAATAGACGCATTAAATCTATAAATCTGTGTCCCCCTCTTTTGAGTGCTGTATAAAATTAGAAAATGATTTGCACTAGAAACATACAATTTTACAAAGCAACAGACCAAATATGGAAACCAGAGAGTTGTTTTCTCAAAATGACAAGTCTTCAAGTAAGAATTTGAAATTTCTTTTTGGACATTATTTTTTTATAATAATAAAATAATGATGTGATATAGGTGTCTACTTAAACAATACTAAAATAAAAGTACTTTACAGCAGACAGTCAAAACTAAATCTGAAAGTCTTCTTAGAGAAAAATTTATATTTTTAAAAATGCCCAAGAAAAGATTTTGAACTGATTATATAAGATTTCTGATTATAATGTGTTTTTCACTTTGAGTATTTAGTTTAGATTATTTAAATAAACCTAAATTCATTTTTGTTGTTAACCACAAATTATCATACAATAATCAGATAATTAGAAATAGGTAACTTGGAAAGGTAGCAACCAAGAATTGGGAAGAGAATCATAGTTCCTTAGAGAGCCTTATAAGAACAGTTTCTGCTTTCATATCCTTATTATACCATAATGATCAAGTTAAAACATGCAACTTTCTTATTAAGTTTCTATAATGAAACTATATTCTTTATGCAAATGATACTCTTCTACTTCACCATAGACTGAATTTCACATTATTTATTCTAAAAATAATATACAACTAGAAAGCACTCAGAGAGCATACCTCATACAATGCCAATTGTCAGAGGAAGTAATTGTGCATGGATCCACCCACCCTTACACAAAATTTCATTGAAATTCATGGAGAATTCTTTGAGATATTGTGTTTATTTGCCTCCCCCACGAGGGCAGATTTGATACACGGTCGTTTTTTAGTATGGAGTTCTGCACGTGTACATGCTGGAAGTTCTAAAAATCTCCCTAATCTGCATGACTAATGTCACAAGGACATTAGGGCAGGCTCGAGATAGTCACAGGACAAATCTTGGGCATGCTGAACTTTGATCTCAGGTTGGATCCTGAGCTCGCTGGACTAGGGTCATGGGACGAATCCCAATGTTTTTCAGAACTTTCTAGCAACAGGGTGAATCCTAGGCCATAAATGTATGGAAAAAAACGGAAAAATATCTCTCAATCAGAAAATAAATTTCTGGATCCACCCCAATTTAACCATGCCTTTCTTACCCAATTGCCCACCCTTCCACAAAATTTCATTGAAATCCATTAAGTACTTTTGGAGATATCTTGTGGAAAGATGGACACGGCCAAATACATATACCTCTCCAACTTTGTTGGCCGAGGTAATAAGAGAGATAATTATCATAAGTCTACTACTACTAGAAGAATAAGAAGAAGAAGAAGAAGAAGATCTATGCACAATTGTAGTTATATGTCCACACCACATAATATCGCCAAAATTTCATGTCTGTCCCTACCATATTTTCCAAAAGTTTTCAATGAATTCCAATTAAATTTTGTGGAATAGTGGGCAATGTGCCATGGAAGAAGTGATTAAATTTTGAGGCGGATCCATGACAATTAGCAGAGCTATGTGCTCTCTGAGTGCTTTCTAGTTATTTTATATTTGCTTTTCATAAACCTAAAAACCTTGGGATTGTTATAAAAATATATTTTTTATTTTATGGTATATTACTACATGTTTGTGACACCCCCTTGTACATGGGCAGTTCCATATTTAGGACAGAAAACTAACTTAAGTGTAGCAGAATTTTAAATGGCTTGTTAGAGGGAATATATATATATATTGGACTCATCCACTTAAAGGTAACAATTTTGCTGATAAAAATACTTCCTACCCACCATTTGAAGCTATGGACTTTTCTGGGTAAACAAAATCAATATTTCATCTCATAGAAATCAATATACATCCATTAATTTTGATGGATCAGGATGCATGTTGTATAGTAATGATCAGCAAGCTAATCTCGGCAGCTCTTATTAGAGGGTTCAATCCTCAACAGATCAAGATGCATGTTGTATAGCAATGTTCAGCAAGCTAATCTTGAAGGCTGTTGTTAGTGGGTTCAATCCTCATTGCATCTCACACCATTGATGGTCTGATAACAAACTATTTAAGTTGATAAATCATATAAAAAAAAGAAATGTATCAGGACACACAACATATAGCAATGAGTAAGCTAATCTTGTAGGCTGTGGTTAGTGGGTTCGATCCTCATTGAATCTCCCATTATTGATGGTCTGATATCAAACTGCTATGTTAATAAATCATAGGAAAAACAAAACAGATCAGGATGCACGTCGTATAGCAATGATCAGCAAGCTAATCTTGCTGGCTGATGTTAGTGGGTTCAATCCTCATTGGATCTCCCAGTATCGATAGTTTGATACCAATTTATGCTGATTTAATCTACTTATATAATGAACAGTGTGATTTTTTTTTCTCTTTCTATAACAATCGACTCTTCCATTTAAAGGTAACAATTTTGCTGATAAAAATATCTCCTACCCACCACTTGAAACTATGGACTCTTCCACTGAAAAAAATTAATTTTTTTTTTTCATAAAAGATCATCACATAGAAACTCAAATATATCCATCAAATATATAATATTAGATATAATATTAGATATATATAGTGTAGTGTAAATATGGAATTTTATTGGTTATATGTCTTTTCTGTACATGTTTCAAAGAATTTTCATCATTGGCGGATTGGGTATAGATCGAAGTTAAGTCTTTTAACAACGATGCATTGTTGGTGAGATGTTTCCAAGCATAGAGGGTTGGACAGCATGTAAGTCACCCATGTTGTCAGTGTGGAATCTTAGATTAGTCTTTGCTGCTGACTGTCCCAGATATGTAGTCAAAGGGTTCTGGGTTATTCTAGGTCAGTGAGAGGTCATTGTCCATTGGATCCATCATAGTAGGAAGGTATGTCAGGTGGGAGTGGGTGAGGAGGGCATTGTAGATTTGCCTGATAACACAGTAGGCAAAATGTATCTTAAGGAATCTCAGTGAGAGATATGTAGTATATGCATATACATACACATCCAATGCATATATATATATACACACTCACATACATATATAAATACAACCACACAACCAAACCAAACACATGCATCCCACAAGTAATACACAATAAACAACCACAAACCTCACATGAGGCTAGGAGTATGGGTAGGGGTTAATAGGCAGGTGTGTGTGAGTGAGTATGATAGAGATGTGTGGGGGGGGGTAAGTTGTAGTAAATGTTAGGTGGGATATGAGTGTGGGAGGGTAAGACAATGGGTAGGGGCTAATAGGCAGGTGTGTGTGTGTGTGATAGTCTAGTGTCATAGAAGGTGATGAAGTAGTAATTAGGAGATATTGAGGTTATTTAATTTAATATTGAGTCCATTCGGGGAGAGAGTTTGTAGGAGTTTTATCCATAAGTTTTTGTGATTCTCAAGGATTTTAGTAGCTTTGTGGGGTGTAATCTTTTCAATGATGGTGAATTTAGTGTCATTGCTGAAGTTATGGTTGGGTAGGCGGAAGTGTTGTTCAACTGGGAGTAAATAGACCAGGTTAGTAGATTTAATTTTATGTCTGTAATTGTTGAGTCTGATATTAAAGGGCCATTCAGACTTCCCTCTATATTGTAGTGTGCAGTGTGTGCCTTCTAGGAGGGAAATTTCATTGTTGCTTTTGCTGTTGGAGTTATGGTAGATATTGAAAGTTTTATTGGTACTGGAGCTAGTGAAAGAATTGGTATGTACTAGGTGGTTACAGCATAGGTACTTTTTGCTGTTGCAGGGTTGGCAGAATTTGATAGTTTTAGTGAGATTAATTCTGTGGGCGACTTTATCATCTATTATCGTGTTGCAGCTTATTATGTCGTTAATATTCTGTGGTCTACGGTAGGATAGTAAACCTGGTTCTGGGAAGATATCTCTAAGTTCAGTTTTTAATGTAAGGATGTCCCATCTGTTTTTTATAATTTGTGATAGTGGGGGGGAGTGTGTCATGGAATTTAGTTATAAGAGGTATGCGGAGAGATTGTTGCTTATTAGCTAATACTAAGGTGTCATCTCTAGGGATAGCGGTAGCTCTTTTGATTTGTTTTTCTATAAGGGTGTGGGGGTAACCTTGTGCAGTGAAGTGTAGTGTGAAGTGGTTATGTTTCCTAAGTTCATTATCTTCGGGACAGATCCTTCTAATTCTAAGTGCTTTAGAATAAGGTAAATTATGCTTAAGATGTTTAGGGTGGGCCGATTTTGAGTGTAGGTAATTATGGGTGTCGGTGGGTTTAGTGTGAAGTGTGGTTTGGAGTTGTCTATTACTATCTATGTATATGAGGGTGTCTAAGAAGGCGATGGATTCAGATGATTTAACATAGTCGAATTTAATGGAGTCATGTGTAGAATTAATGTGAGTGAGGAAGTTATTTAGTTTAGCTTCTCCACCTGTGAATATGAAGAGAATGTCGTCTATGTATCTAGCATAAAAGAGGCAGTTGTTTTTGATCGCTGGGTAGATGTAGGTTTCTTCAAACTTGCCCATAAAGATGATAGCGTAAGATGGTGCCGCTACAGTGCCCATAGCACAGCCTTTAATTTGGAGGAAGTGTCTATTGTTGAATTTAAAACTATTTAAGGTAAATATATGGTTCATGAGGGTAGTAATGGTCTTCTTTTTCTGTTC
>VCCN01002162.1:1284525-1307795 GCA_006491835.1 Architeuthis dux | reverse complement strand
AGTATTCAAAATTTTCACCTTCAATTATCTTTTAGAGTTGGTTAGAAAAGCCAGCCAAAAGCTAAAATTCACTAATGAGAACTTTATCAATCTTTCTACAGCTAAATGTATCAACCTAATCTTGTGCACCTTTTAATAGACAATTAAAGAAAGAACTATGGGATATGTTCTTGTCACTTACTTTGTTTACTAAATCAGCAGCCGCCATGCTGGCTTAAGGAAAGGACTAATACTTTAGCCATAGCTACTTCTATTACCACTAATATTGTTACATTCAATTCAAACTAATTAATTCAACTTAGTATTAAATGTTAATGTGGTAGGGTTAAGTTTTAGGTAATACTAATGGAGTCAGGTAGTAATTAACCTAATGAATTTAATCAAACCTCTTTACAGGCTCATGCGCTTGTCAGAATCATACATTAATGGGCCAATGTTAGGTGTTTGCCTGGGCCATTTTGGGATCCCAATCCATCCCTGACCATACTTAAATCATATGTATTTAGCAATGATTACAAAAATACTTAATGAGCAGTTTGAAATGGGGTCTACATTTCTCATCTGGCCTGGGCCTATTATCAGCGCTGCATAATTTTCCTATTGGATAGTTTCTGGGAAAATTTTATACTGTTTTATTATAAACTTTTGACAACTTACCTCTGTATTTCTTTCATGTATTTAATTAAGAAAATTTTACAGTTTTTGAAAGCTACTCCTGAAGTTAAGAAAATCAAAATTCTAATACTTCAAATTCATTTTCTTTCTAGATAGAATCTATAACAGAGTAGTAATAATAGAAGAAGAAGAAGAAGAAGAATACAACTTGCTGATACAAATTTCAGATTTATGCATAATTAGTTTTTATTATCTATTTATTTTGTATTCTGTTTACTGAAACATAATGATAATAATATACTTATCAGAGGTGGTTTCGTTTTAACAAACGTTTCAATTTGTTTTGTCCACAACGCTACAAAATGAAAATCGTTTTGTTTGATTTTTTTCCTCTTTTTTTTAAATTAAAAGAAAAAAAAAACGAACCGAAATAAAACAAAACACTGTATGAAACTGCACATTGTTATTAATTTTTTTCTTGTTTTTGCTAGAAAGTAAAAAGCCCCATTTTTTTTGTGTAAAAACACAAATTTTCATTAATTAAAAATAGAAAGAAATAAGAGAATTCATGAAAGAAAAACAGTAGTAAGTTTTGTCAAAAGTTTATAAGAAAACCTTATAAAATTTTCTCAGAAACTATATGATGGGAAAATTATGTTTTAATGGGTACTTTTCCTCCCTTGATAAATTCATGATGGGCAGATTACCTGATGGGTATTTTCCGGATACCGTCTGCGAGAGTGGCTTCACCAAAAATTGTTTAATATTGAATGGGGAATATAAATCAGAATTGTTAAATTCGATTTATGTAATGTAGAATCATTATAAAGCAGCTGTTTGTGTGTAAAGGAACCCTGTCCAAAATCAACTTTTATAATTTATATTCTAGATCGTCAGATGATTTTAAATATCCTCTTTTCATTTATAAATTACTTACCTGAATAAAACCAAGTCAATTTCCTAATTGGTCAATAAAATTATCTATAACCAAAGCTTTGTTCAAGTATTATAGAGGAAAATAATCACCATATAAATGTGGCCACAGATGTATGGCCCATAATATATATCTGGCAAGTGGAATACAAATTCCTTCCAAACTGAATTATCTTTTTCCCATGAGTGGGAATATACAAAAATGTTGTGTCAGTTTTTATTGCAGTGCCCCACCTCATTCCACTTCTGATTCTTTGCCAGAGACCTTAAATATTTATAAATATTTTATGTAAACTTCATATGATGAACATATTTTCACTGCATTGCAGCTTATTAATAAATTGTATTATTCTCAATTTACAACGTATATCATTAATTAATTTTATGCTACACTTCCTCTTAGTGCACACTTCATCACTTTTGTAATTTTTTTCTTGTTTAGTGGTCAATTATAGTTGTAGCTTCTGGGTTTCTCTTTCAATGAACAACTCGTTCAATTGCTCCAGCTTCCACCCTAACATACAGCTGCTTCTTCTTAAGTTTTTGTTTTTCATTTATTTTTATTATTTTTTCATCTCAGCTAAAAGATGTCAGCTAATAAGACACATATGTTCCCAGCAGGTCTGCCTCCTCCCTACACCCAAATCTCCATCCCAAACTCACAGCTAAGCTCACTCTTTGCTGTTTTCTTTCTGACAGTACATAACCTAAATTAAAATTGACTTTAATTATTGTGTGTGTGTGTGTCTGTAATAAATGAGTCAGGAAGACAGGATGACAGGATTTTACTTTTTGTTTTCTTAACTTCTTTTTCTATAATTATTTCTGGTTTTCTTTTTCTACTGAATCCAGATGGGGTCAGTGTTTTTTGTTATTCTTGTAGGTCACTCTTACTGGTTTCTATGACAACCAAATTCTTCTGTTTTTTTTATTACTTGTCTGCTTTCTGTTCACTTTGGTATTAGATGACAAGTTTGGCGGGAATTCTTCATTTTGTCTAAAATCTACTTGGCTGGCTTTGTAGCAGGAGGGAAGCAGAAACAAAGTCAACAAATAACCAAAAAGAAACCTTGTCACTCTTTTAAAACTCCTTTGTCTCCTCCTCCTCTTCCTTTCTGTTGCTTCCTTGCTGCTCAGTTTATTTCTCTGTAGGCTGATACACTGACATAGGCACACGGGACACTTTGCTTTCTCACATTTCCCTCAGGATATTCTAATCAATTACAATGAATGAAAAGAAGTATCTCATATATCTATTGGTGATATGTTTGATAATTTTGCTTATTGTCCAGCCAAGCTGGGGGGCACGAAAAAAGAAAAATCAAAGGAAAAAATCTAAGAAAGCAAAAACTAATGTTAACTATGATAAGGCAACTTGTACTCAAGTAGTGTTGCCCATGTGCAGGAGCCTCATCACATACAACTCAACCCAACTTATCCACAAGAAGGACGGACAATTAATGAACCAAGGCCAACTTTCTGCGCTTATTGAACCTTTGTGGGCATTTATGGATACTGAATGTTCTCCTCAATTCCGTGAACTCGTCTGTGGCTATTACATGCCCAAGTGTGACCCTGCAACTGGTCAGCCTAAAAAACCCTGCAGATCTGTTTGCAAAATGGCCAAAAGAGATTGCATGGGGCTTTTTAAATCCCAGAATAGAGATTGGCCACTACATTTAAAATGCAACAACTTCCCGGTGAGAAATTGTGTGCCTGCCTCATCTGTGCAGTCTTTTCCTAATATTCAAGACACTGGAACAAGATGTATACCAAATACCATTCCTATGTGTACTAACCTGACAGCCAACACCAAAAATGCGAATAAATATGTCTTTGGATTTCTCCCCAATATGTTCTTGCAGAATTTCCGACCCAGGATTGCTAACGAAGTAAACAACTATAACGAATTTGTTGCAACAGGATGTTCACCAAACCTTGCTTTCTTTATCTGTGGTGTTTATCTACCCTACTGTGTGGATAACCAAGGAGTTGAGGGATTCCGGGTTCCTTGCAGAGAAGTCTGTGAAGAAGTTTATAATTCATGTCATAAACATCTCCTAAAAACCTTCAATTTCCAATGGCCAAGTAAATTCCAGTGTCATCGTTACCCACCAAAAGAAGGTGCAGAAAATCGATTGAAGTGCCTGGAACCATCTGAACTTGGAATGGTACGTGTTATTAAGCCACCAAATGGATCTAAACCCTGAGGAATATTAAGACCTTGCATCATTTGCTGCTGCAACAAATATGACAAATCAGAATCAGAAATTTCTCAATAATTGTATTTTCTTATGACTTCAAGGAAAAATATAAAGATGCATCAATAAAATTATAAATAATTAGTAGTTTAAAAAAAAAAATATTATGTTCTTATAAAAAATGTTATGTTTTATTTACATAAACTTTATTATAAGTTATCATTTCCAAATAGCATCATATTTTATTTTTTTCATTTAAAACTTTTATGGAAAAGGAATCTTACTTGACTATTCCTGCTTGACTGTTATCTGATTGAAAAGAAAAACCAAAACACATTCTTTCCAGATTCTGAAGATTTTAAGCCCTACTGTTGGATATGACAGAAGCAAGTTTTCTGACAATTGATTTTCATTATCTGTTTTATAATTACTGCATGAGTTACTTTTCCCTTGAGGATTTACATTTACACAAATATAGAAGACCTGCAGCAAAAAAATAAAAGACAAGTAGAATAAAACTTTCCAGTTTTATCTGTTTCTCTTCTGCTGTATAACAGGTTTATTTTCTTTTATCTCTCCACTTCATATTTTCTGTGTTTTTCATATTCTGTAATTTCATAGCTATTAAAGATGCACAAGAGAATCTGATAGTGTTTTGAATTCAATAAGAACTTAATCAAATTAATTTTTTGACTTTATTTTAAAGCAATTTCCTTCTTTGTGGTAGAGATTTAACTGAATGAAATGTTATTAAAATTATTCTTTAATTATAAATTACAAAATAATTATCTTGGCAGCTGAAAAACAATCAAAATAATGTTAAACACCAGAATGCTTAAATGAATCTAAAGTGGAAAATAGAACTAGGCAAATTACAATGTTTGACATTTTTTAACAATATCGAAAATATAGTATATGTTGAGTAGCTTCATGTAATAGAATTGAACACAAAAATAGATAAAATCTTAAAAGTAATTTTGTATAAGATATATAGTATTTTTATCTATTGCCTTTACAATTATGCAATATACAATATTTTCTCTATTGTTTACAAACTCAAATTTTGGCTTTAAGAAATATTGAATTTTATCTGAAATACATTCTTTCTGTTAGCAAATGTAGACTTTTTATGGTGCCTGCTCTTGACTATTGCAATCACTAATAATGTAAGTGACTGATACTTCAATAAGAATGCAGGTAGTTTTTAGGGATTGGAAAAACTAAAATTATATTGTTGAATACAACCAAAGAACTATTGTATAAAGTAAACTATGATGAATCATGTTTTATTATCATAAGTTTTATTGATTTGGTAAATTATATTAGTGTAAATTACAAAACAGTTTTAAAGGCATATTGGATCATGACTGCCACAGTTGGGAAACTCTTGAAACAAGGTTACATTTATTTAAGTTTAACTACATGAGTAACTATTTAAGTAGTTTAACTGTTGGCCTATATGTTTCCTCTTGTGTTTTACAATGAAAATTATCTCTGACTAAATTATGATAAAATTTGAAATAGTGTATCCGTCTATACTGAAAAAATAACACTCATTATTTTGAAATTTTCATTTTTTTCTCTTCTGAGTTTTGCCTGCTGCTGCCTAGCAATAAGAATTTGATAATTGTCCCCCCATTATTTTATCAATATTATGTGTTTATTTGGAACATTCAGTTAAGACTTTTATAACAAAGTTGTTTATTGCTTCAGAAATCGGCTGCTTTCCACCCCCATGATTGTCTTCATACATTTCCTTTTCTCATCACATAGTTTTATTGCAGTTGGATGCTTGTTATCTTTCTCTTGTACTTTTTAAATTCAACAGAACATCAGGCTATCACTAACTGTCTCAGATTCACTTCAACTTAAACAACAAGTATCAACTCTGTATAACGTTTGCTGTTTTATAAAACTAGGACCATTCCAAAGGTGCATGTTTAGAAATTTATGGTGTGTGGAGCAGCTTGCCATAGTTGTCATGTAAAATAATTTTCCATCCGTCGTACAAAAGTGTTTCAGATACTTCTCTTCTATGTTGCCAATCAGATATTTTATATCTAAATTTAGATAATTCTTAATTTTTATTAGATTTCTCGAGAACTGGTAATCTAAAAAACTTCAATGTCAACTTTGTACAATGACCAGTTGTCGAGTAATCGCGGTACACACACGGATTTCTTCAATTGTAGTTAGGTGTATTATTTGCAAATCTAGAAGGCAATTTATCTTTGAGATTTAAATTTAAGCTTGGATATCTACATCCAGAATCCTTTCATCCTTAGAGAATGTACTTTTTTATCAAGAATATAGAATGTTTCCAATTAATTTTCTCGAAAGAAATAAATAATGAAAAATAATGCTTTGTACTTCGTAAGTTTTGGTATATTTTACGAAAGAATTATTCTTTTCATCCTCTGTGCAAATTATCTATATGTAAAAATCATATAAATAAAAAATTTGGTAAACTGAAATTAAATTCAATTTATGAGATGCTTTCTCAGAAAGAAATTATTTTACAAAAATATTTTTGTAAATTATTTTTTATATTTATAGTTTTAAATTTTATTTTTTACTTTCCAAGAAAAACAAAGAAAATTTAAAAACAAAAATAATGGAATAATATTATGGTCTTTCATAATTTATGTACTCAGCATTATTTTAACATTAATATACTTTATCTTATATAGATGCATCTTATACACCTACAAATTATGTAAAGTCCAAATGATTAACATTGAAACATTTGAAATTTACATAAGAAATTTTCTAAATATTGAAATATTTGCATTAAATGGAAAAATAACTACACCTTCATTTTGATTTTTTTATGTCTTTTCTACTGTAGAAATTAACAAAATATTTTTTAACTTATTGCTAAACATACTGAATCATCTCAAAATTTCAGCTTTATTGGAATTTCTTATTAAACTAAATTTATATTAAAGATGTTAACTTTGAAAACCTTTATACTTTATTATGTGTTAAGGTATAAATGCTGAACTAATAGAAATATAACCTCACCGCTGTGGGCCAACATCAACGAATTCAGTCTCTACCCTCTCTCATATCACCTCAGCACAGGTTGCCTTCCTTGCCACACCGCCTTCATTGACAGTATCAAAAGGGGACTCAACACCGCCAGAATTCCTGTCTTATTGGAGTCCATCGGCCCAGACATAGGAGATGGTAAACGCCTGGACAGGATAACTGTTTTCCCATTCGCTACCAGCAAACCATTATTTGGGATGCCACTTGAAGTGATTCCTTCACAAACGTCAACCTGATCTTGTTGGCCGTTGAGGTATTGTTGCTCAACAGGCCGAGGAGTGTAAGATGGGCAAATATCGCTCACTGACAGGCATGAGTTTGTACTGGGTGCAGTCGAGATGTCTGGCTTGATTGGCCCCATAGCATTGAAGCTCATCCACTGAATAGGTTCCAAAGCCATCCAACACCATGAAGAACCACACTAGACCATTTGGTTCTTCCAGTGTGTGTTGATGGCGGTCCTCTGTGGCAACATGTTCAGTACATTTGTCTGTTAAAAAAATCTTTTTTAAATGACATAAAATGTCATTTTAAAAGTTTATTTTTTTTAAAAAAAAAGAGGAAATTGAAGACTTCCTTAATTAGAAATTATGTAATTTAAATTTGTAAATTTATAGTTTAACATACAATATTTAGGCTTTTTTACATTTGTCAAACACAAAATGATGGTTACGTTTTTTATTTTCTTATGTTCCATTTAGGATTAAAATCAAACCAAAATTCTTTCCAAAAGAAATAGATTTTAAGCATATATTTTAGTGATCAGGATTGCAGTTGTATGGCCTAAGGTTCCATCTTAAGATGTTGAAAGTTAACACTCACCACCATTACAAAAAAAGCTAATACATAATAACACTACCTCATTGCAACTGGTAAAAATCCCTGATGCCTCAATAAAATATCTCCTGGGAATATTATTCGGATTTCTTAGATGAAGCATTGTCAATTATGAATATTTCACTAGTATTTCTTTTTCATCTTTTTTTTTTTAATACACCCAAATCGTCATTCCATGATTGTTATCTTTTTTAACTTCAATTTTATTGAAAGATTAGCTTAGGTAATAAACCCTATAAAGCTTTAAATTCATTTTGTTGAAATTTGAAAAGAACCCTAAAAGAAACTCTTTGATTCTAAAAGCAAATATCTCATATGTATAGGAACATCTACTTATAACTTGACTGTAGTTTCACTTATGAAATGTTTACATATAGGTAATTGATGATGGAAAATAAAAAATACTAACTTTCCAAGAGAAATTATGAATCACCCCCACCCATGTATGCTTCTTTTTACCTAGTAAATTAAACAGTCTTACTGGTAAAATTAAGTTACCTTGATGAAAATACTGCCAATATAGTTTGAACAATAAATTCAAACAAAGAGACTAATTTAGCATAAACTTACATTGTAAATTGAACCACCCACTACAAATTTTCAAAAAACAAAAAAAAAGATTTTCCCTACTTATTGAGGGGAATGTGTGTGCAAAATTTCAATACAATTTACAAATTCAATTTACATAGATACATATAAATATCAGAACACATGAATTACTTAAACCTGGCAACAGTGTTTAAACCGGTCTGTTGTGGGTAGCAGTGATTAACTAAGCATCATTCTGTTCAATTATGGCAAGTATATCTGCCTTTGACTTTATTTATGAAAAAAAAAAAGATTTTCATTTTTCTTTCTAAATATCTAATAGTAAGTTCATTTCTGCTATTTACAAATAGAGCTGAATTTTGGATTCAATTCTTCACCAAACCTCTATAAATAAATATGTAGATATTTCAATTATGTAAGAAAAGGTTATGAAATAATAATATAGGTTATTGTATCCCGGACAATACCATGTCATCTGGCTAGTTTAGAATAATTGAGACTAATGAGATAATTGATTTTTCTGATTTGATTTGTTTTTAATATATTGATAAACTTTAAGAATTGTAATACTGCAAAATGATTATTCCACAAATTATTAAGACTAGTATCTTCATATTTGTTGTTTTTTATCACCATATTTCAGCAATTGCATTTTTCAGCCTTTATTAGATGTATATTGCATCTGGTAGTTTTTGAGTTTCACCTACTTCCAGACAACAATTACAAAATAATTAGTTTTATTTATTATTTATCAACTAGCTTAGATATTGCTTAGGTAAATTCATTTTGGTAAGCAATATTTTTGTTATCTGCCTAGTAATTTAGCTAGTGGTTTCAAGAATGTTATTTGAAATAAATTTTCATAACTTTAAAGGTAGGTCAATTTTCTTATTAATACCATAACATTTTAAATGTTATCTGAGCATTTATTGAAAGTTGTCAGAAATATAAAAGAAAAATCAAAACGTCTTAGGCAATGGTAACTTAATTTTCTTGTCTTTAGTTTCTATGAAAATTTTGTCTACTCTCAGTAAAGTTTGAGAATGTTTTAAAAAATTTATACAAACAATGCTGAATAATCTTACTAGTCAATAATTAAAAGCAAAATGGCTGAACATTTGGGGAGAAATTATATTTATCAACAAAATAGTTTATCAGCGGATAAGCAGTTGAAAGTAATCCTTGTATATAACATACAAGGATTACTTTCAACTGCTTATCCGCTGATAAACTATTTTGTTGATAAATATAATTTCTCCCCAAATGTTCAGCCATTTTGCTTTTAATTATTGACTAGTAAGATTATTCAGCATTGTTTGTATAAATTTTTTAAAACATTCTCAAACTTTATTTTGCTTTCACTACATTTGACAACAGCTAAATATAGAAAGATAAATGCTATAAAAAAAGCTATTGTTAACTATTATCACAGAAATAAAGTATTTCAAAGAAAATGTAGGATTTAAGAGTTGGATGAAAATGAGTACATTATTAACAAAGAGGCTCCCAATATGCGCCATGGCGCCCAGGGGTGCTGCAGTTAGCTCCTGGGATGCCGCAGAATATTCAAAAATTTTAATAATTAAAGGCAATTGTAATTCAATGTACTGATGCAGTGACAATGATAGGAAATGACCTCTAACTGGCACATCGCGAATCACTGTGTCCATCTAGTGTTGAACTTCACCATTTCAACACTAGATCACACTCAGTTACATTCTGAATTGTTCTAAACTGTGTCAAACATTCTCGGTATATCGTCGTTGCATATAAATAACAGCAAATTTCTCTGCAGCTTTATTGAAGATTGCATCTAATGAATGGTGGTGTGATCAAGCTATTAAGTTAAAGTAAGAGTGTAAATAAAAATAAGTTTAATTAATACGAGAAAGTTATTAATATAAATTTTAAAAGTTTATTTAAATTAAGTATTTTTAGGTTGTAGTCCCTGTCTTTGTACAAATGGAAAAGTTTTTATTAAACATTAATAAGCATTGTGAAAGTGATGGTGCGGCGATGGGAAGAAGTGGAAAAATCAGAAATATGACCATAGTTATTTGAACTTTGGCTTTACTTCGGCATGTATCAAAGGTGAAAAGAGACCCCGGTGTGTATTGTGTATGATAGTTTTGAACCAGAGTGCTTGCTTCGAAGAAATCTAAACTGCCACTTAGAGACTAATCAACATGGTTGATAAACATTGTAACTATTTTGCCAGAAAAGTTCTTTTTTAAGCATATGTCAATACCAAGCATTGCTTTGCTAGCATTCTTCAAGGTGGCTTATAGAGTCACAAAATGTAAAAAGCCTCGTACCATAGCAGAGGATCTGATTCAACTAGCTGCTATAAATATGGTAAACATCATGATCAGTAAATCTCCAGGGAAACTGCTTTTAAACAGAGCTGCCCGGTTGGATTAATTTGGCCCTGCACCTAAGGGGGCCCACGCTAGGGTCTACTCTAATCTTATCAAATACACACAACAATATATCACAACATACACCTAACACCACATTGCCGGTTTTACAGAGAACAGCAACAATTTTAATCTTCTGAATACTTAAAAATTCAGTAGTCTATAATAAACTTTAAATATTTATATCTCTAAGATTCTACAGACCTTGGCTGTGAATCTGGGCCCCACAAAAACTATTTCCAATTTGGCCCCACAGTTCTTAAGGCCGGCCCTGCTTTCAAAGGTGCCTTTATCAAACCATACCATTAGTTGCAGAAACCAACACATGGCAGAGGACCTCAATGATCAATTAATTGAAAGAATGAAAGTGAAGGAATTCAGGTTGCAGCTGGACGAGGCCACGGACAGTAATAAGGATGCCAATTTGATTTGCTAT
This sequence comes from Architeuthis dux, assembly GCA_006491835.1. NCBI lineage: Eukaryota > Metazoa > Mollusca > Cephalopoda > Oegopsida > Architeuthidae > Architeuthis > Architeuthis dux. The sequence goes on along the minus strand of VCCN01002162.1, from coordinate 1,296,756 downwards.
ATATGATTCATAGATGCTAAGACCTTTTTTTGTAAAAGTATCACTGCAAGTACAAAGGCTCAAGATATATTTGAGATCCTTGACACATAGAGTGGACAGAATGCATTGGTATTGTTTATCTTGGTAACACTGCTGACGTTTCAGTGCCGCCACCGTCGTCGAGGAAAAATGTGTCCCTTTTCGATTCGACAAAGTTTAGGGTGCCTGATCTGAACATGATCCGGTATCTGTACCGGTTGTGGTCGTTCGGTCTGGATTTTATGGAGAGTTGTAGGCACTTATTCGAAGCAATCTGTTTGGCGAACAACACTTTTGCCGATTTGTCTTTTCGTCGAATTTTTTTAGAGGTTAAAAACGAAAAAAAAAACTGACATTTCTGAGAGATAATTTTATTTTACATCTTAAATTTTATCAACCATACAATTAGTTGCAGAAACCTTGTAAGAACAGGATGATAAAAAAAAACATCTATTATAAAATGAACTTTTGCGACTGATCAGAGATTAGAGAAATAATCCAGCAGACATCGACACCCTATTTTAAAAAAACGTCATTAAACTTGAAAAAAATTAGTTCATGAGTTTTTTCTTGGCTTTGCTAGAAAGAAAAAAGCCCAAATTTCAGTCAAAAGAAACGGAAAACAAATTTTCATTAATTATTAAGTAGATGTTTCGAAGTCATTTTTGTTTACTTTCAGGCTCTTGGTCGTTTCTTCGAACGAAACTTTTATATGCAATTTCTTTTTTCATCAGGTGTCGATTTTCTGCTGAAAAAAATTATTTTGTCATTCCTATGGGTTATATAAGCGTATATTTATTAAGCTTATTTGTAAAGCAGGTTTTTAGATGTTTAATTTCACATATGGTCAATAACAACACCAAATTACTTCTTCGAAAGATGTGTCTCTCTTTACTCCTCAATAGAAAAATTCAACTGTTCTGTCAAGAATGTTTAAGAAATCTTTCAAAAATAAAGTAGGCCTCCGAAAATTGATTCGAAGAAAATTAGTTAATTTAATGATTAATTGATGGATTTATAAAAAAATTAAAAACATATTGAAAATTACGATCGTCTGCAGTATTTCAAATTTGAAGCGTAAGTGGATGTTTTACATCTAGATCTAGATTATTTTTGTTTAGGTGTTGGATGTAAATTAAGATTATTTTGGCAAAATCCTGATATTTTGGATGAATTGGGTCTTTTTGTTCGACAACTCCAAAATTTCGTTCGTCTATAAAATGGCTAACTTTGGCTATAAATTTAGATGTAAAACATCTACATTTCAAATTTGAAAAACTGATGCAGACACCTTTGTTGACGTAACATTAACAAGCGTAATTTTCAATATATTTTAATTTTTTTCTAAATCCAGTCAATTTATCATTAAATTAACTAATTTTCTTTCTAGCAAAGACAAGAAAAAACTCAAAAACTAATTTTTTTTCAAGTTTAATGGCGTTTTTAAAATAGGGTGTCGATGTCTGCTGGGTTATTTCTCTGATCAGTCGCAAAAATTCATTTTATAATATAATGTTTTTTTACCATCCTGTTGTTCCAGTGTTGTTATTTAAGATGTAAAATAAAATTATCTTTCAGAAATTTCACTGTTTTTTTTTTTAACCTCTAAATGGTAAAATGAAAATTCAACGAAAAGGCCATCGGCAAAAGTGTTGTTCGTCAAACAGGTTGTCTCCGAATCGTACACAGGACGAAACTGCAGTCGGCTGACTGTGTGTCGGCGAGACGTCGTTTGCCGAAAAGTTCGAGAACCAGATTTTTTAAAACCAAATTAGCATACATGTGTGATATCTTTCAAAAGTTGAATGTTTTAAATCTCTCCCTGCAGGGAAGCAACATACACATTTTGAAATTGGTTGCGAAGGTTACGGCCTCCAGAAGACAATTATTATTATGGAAAAGAATAATGAATGATGATGGTGGCAAAGAGTTTCCCATTGTTGCAGTATATTGTGACCTCCAATAAAGTTGATTTCTTTCACAGTATAAATTTTGGTTTTAAAGAACAATTATTGCAGCTTAGCAATTGGTTTCAAAAATATTTTCAAGAAGATATGTAGAAGTTCACATGGATTCAAGACCCATTTAGAGCCCAATCTCTATCTGACTTTATGTCTGCAGTGGAAGAAAATTTGAGCTGTATTGCCACAATACATTTAAAACAAAATTTGCTAACATGGAATTAACTAAGTTTTAGATATAAATAAAAGATTAATATCCTGTGCTCTAGCTCAGCAAATCCTAATTCTGTTTGTGAGGACTTATCTCTGCAATGCTGGGTTTTTAGCAGTAGCTATAATGAAAAAAATGACGTGGAACAGGAAATGATGGTGGCTGTCTCCAGTTTGATTCCAAGATTTGAGAAACTGTGGTGAACAACAGGCTCACCCATCCCGCTAGTAATTATGACTATCAAAAGGGGAAACAAATATATAACTTTTTATGAATTTAAATTAAAGGATTCGTTATTTTTACTAGCTAACCTAACCACATGAACATAAATTCATTTGTTCAGTATTTTTTTACTTAGGGCGCCGTGAAAAAATCCTTAATAACTAAGGGTACTGTGATTCAAAAAGTTTGGGAACCACTGTGTTAACACTTTATATCAACTTTTTAAAAAATGGCTACTATGATCAACATGCTAATCACTGCAGTAACTACAAGTATTCATAAAATGATATTTACATTCCAGGAATTCCTCATAGGTTTAATGTCAATTAGTGAAAGCCTTCATTATCAATAAACATTTAGATTAAACAAAAAATAGCTTGAAGCTAAAACAAAATCAAAAACAAACCAGCAAAATACAGATCAGCAAATAAAAGCTATGCAAATTGTTTAACTGGTGGTCCAGAAGACCAAACCTAAGAGTACATAAATCAATATTATTATTATTGGATGAAGTATTATAACACACCCCTTTTTATTAAATTTGACTAGTTTTTACCTTCATCCTAATTTTAGTTGTTTTTATAAAACTTATTAATTTGGACCACTGCATCAACTAAAATTAGGATGAAGGTAAAAACTAGTCAAATTTAATAAAAAATAAGAGTACATAGTTCAGCCATCTTGATCTGTCATTAAAATAAAGGAAAGGAGGTGCTATCCCATGGGAAAGTAACTTCAAGTCATATACTTTGATAAGAAAGGAAGATGTCAAGGACAAGGCTATGAGAATGTGTCAGATCTGGAATAAATGTCAACCAGAATGAGTGAGTGACTGGAAATACTAGAGAAGCCTTACAAATCCCTTGAAAGATTCCAGCCTGAAAAGAAATTAGATGAAGTAGGAAAATGTCTGTCAATATCTTGGAAATGGGATTCTTTTAGATACAGTCTTTTATCTGCTTTTAAATTCAGTGACTCTTTCTCATTGAGCATTTTCTAAGAGCCACAGGTTTAAAATAAAGGGGAATTTTAAGTGTAGAACAGTGGTTCTCAACAGGGTTCATTTCAAGGGGGCCTTGAGGTGGCTATGGAACTTCTTGATGGCGCATGGAGATTCCATAAATATCTATAATTCTGATTTACAAATGGCTGTTGTTTAATAGTATCTGCTTACAAAAAAGAAGGAATTAGCATTAGACCGTTATTAAATGCAACCATTTCTTCTATACAAGTAAGTAACTGGCATGTGGCGAATTATTGTGCTTAATACCCTGTAGTGTTACTGTTATTCTATGGATAAACATTTAAAATTATTATGTTTTCAAACAAAGAATACTGCATGTATCTGAAGTCACTGAAAAATGATTTTGATCGGAATGATATGAATATTCCTGTCTGGGTTATGAATCCATTCATTTGCAAGGTTGGAGAACAAGAAGCCGACTTACAGAAATAAATCATTGTGTTTACTTTTCATATTTGAGCTATGGGGAGAGGCGTTGACATGTAGCTAGGTGTCATAGGGGGCCGTTGGGCTGAAAATGGTTGAGAAACACTGGTGTAGAATGTTCAGGTTACTGTGTCTTTCTTGAAAGAGAGTTGTTAATAAAGTAACCAGATTTTATTCGGTTGTGTAAATATGTATAAATCCTCTAATTTTTATGAGTACTTAATGAAATACATTTTTTATAGATGTCTTAAATTTAACAAGTATCAGCTGAAATGTAAAAATGAAAAATACTTAGGAAATTTAATTATGGCCTTATAATATCCAATTTGTTATTTTTTCAGCATTCTGTCAATTTGGTGCTAGGATAATTACATTTCCTCTGCATGTCTACAATTTTCTTTTTATTCTAAAAGATTTATAGCCAAAGGCCAATCATCAAATTTTATATTTTTCTTCATTTTTTTTAATGATTATATAATTTTTACATTGATAGTATGTACTTTTGTAATTTTTATTACAAATTTTAAAAATTTGCAAAGTATGAGGCATTACTAAAGAGTTGTAGCAAATTTGTTTCAATAAATCAGTTATTATGTAATGTTAACATTAAGTTCCAAACTAAATTCTTATATCTTACTATAATTCAGCAAATGTCTGTCCAAAACTCGAAAAACGGCCAGAGCTATGACCATCAAATTTTCTGTGGTTATTAATGGGATCTCCTAGTATGTTTTTAGCAAGTTAGTTTTTGAAAACTCCTACCCAAAATAAGTTTTTAGTGGGGGTGGAGTTTCAATTTTCAATAAAAAATCTATGCTAAATTGGTCTCTTATTGTGTGCCCAACAGTATTCATGCTTACCTAAAAATCTACTATTATTATAATTCACCAAATCTACTATTACTATAATTCACCAAATGTCTGGCTACCAAATTTTCTGTGGTGGGGGGTTCATTTTACAATGAAAATCTTTGTAAAATTGCTCCCTTAGTTTATGTCCGGCAGCTTTCACGCTAACCTAAAAATTTACTATCTTACTATTCACCAAATGTCCATCCATCTGTCTCTCTGTCATTGTATAACTCAAGAACGGCCAGAGCTATGGTCACCAAACTATCTGTGGTTACTTGCTAAAACCAGAGCAGGTTTTAGCAAGTTAGCTTATGAAAATTCCTCCCAACAATAAGTTTCTATTGGAGGCTCAATTTTTAAAAAATCAATTGGCAAATCACCTGTGAGATTTAAAAAAATTTTTTAAATTTTTTTACAATAATAAGATCTTTTCCATTACACAGCTTCAGCACACTGTATATTTCAGAACATTACCATTAGGCCTCCACTTTTTTTAAACATTACACCCCATTTTTAATATTATGCCCCTGTTTTTAACGTTACACCCACTTTTTTTAACATGACGCCTCCTTTATTGTAAATTAGCCACTTCTCTTTTTTGGACATTAGCCACACTTTTATTTAACATTAATCCCCTTTTTTATAATAACCTTTTTTTTTAACCTTCTTTTTCAAACAGTGTCAAGAAAGAGTGATAATAAATCATTTTTTAAAAACAAATTAAATTGAACATTAAATTGAAGTGCTGGTGCAGCGTAGAAAATGGACTAACCCCTACTATGGGTAAAATAGTGTATGGTGAAGTGAATGACACCACTTTGGGTGTTTATTACCTTTAAATCTATTTCACATATCACAAACTTCGAAGAACTATCCGAGACAGAGATACTTCTGATATGTGCAGCCTGGGCAAAGACAGCTGATGCCATAGCCAGCGTAAGGGCACTACTTTACTAAATTAAACACTGATTTCCATCTATATATTTTATTTATTTATGACCATGATTTACACTGCCCGTTAGGCCGGGTAGTTAGTCTAGTCCGTTGAATTGACAAAAATTTAGCAAGTGTCTTTAGATGATGATGAGCATAATAATTATTTTGGACTGGTTTATTTTATTGAAGTTAACCACCATAGTGGTTTTTATGTATCTTATCTTAGCATATGTTAGACATCATTTTAAAGTATATTTTAATTCAAATTTTGCTGTATATGTGTGCTAATATTAGATTCCTTCAAATTGATGACGCCACACTTTTTTTCTCTCAAATTTTACATAAGACAAAATTATTTCGGCAATGTGACACAAAACTCAAAAATAAAATATATCCAGAACATGTTTTTAGGGATGGATAGGGCTGTCTTAAGAATATTTGAGGCCTCCGTGCTAGGGCCCCTAATGCCCCTCGCCACCAACACATTAAAATTAAGTTTTTCAATTGGGAAATTTGCAGTATTTCATTGCAGAAAATTGCTTTATAAGTGGTTGAAAGTCTATGTTTTCAGTGCACATGAGGGAGAGCAGATTCAACTGCTGTTGTCCAATTGTGCTGTGAAGATGATTCTTTGTAAGTTTCAACCTGGAAAATGAATGTTCCCCGGTACAGTTGGTCATATGTTTGAGTCCTACAAACATAGGACTAGAGACGGATCTCTATGTCTCTATTTAATAATATGAACTTTGATTTTTATTTTTCAAATTGAATTTCAGGACCCCTAAAATCAGTGGGCTCCCAGCCAACTGCCCCATGTGTCCATGTTATAAGACAGTCCTGGGTGCGGATCAAGGATTTTGAGCAGGGTGGTGTCCAAATGAAGGAAAATATGTAGAAAAGAAAGCAAATTTCAAACATCAAAACAAAGTAATACGTGATCTGGCATTTTTCACTTACATTTGAGTCATAGCTTTTTAGCACTAGAATTGACAAAAGAGTGAAATAAACAAATTAATCAAAGAAATTTACCACATAACCAATAAATACAAAATATATATATAAAGAATAAGATAGAAGACATTAGATGAAAAACAAAATGTTGTTTGTTTTTAAGGTTGATTTATGATTACTTGGAATTAATTGTTTTTTATTTATAGAATTTCTTTATCTATCTGGAAATTTAAAAAGAATTTAATTGATATGATCAGTATCATCTAATTGATTTATCATTATCTGATTTACATTTAAGGCTTCTGATTAGAGTAGATCTGTAGCTTGCATATTATTACACTGTATTATGGAAACCTGTGCAATCTGATAATTTGCAAGACTGCTTTGCAAAAACAGCATTAAATGTATTCAGTAACCAGACTTTTATCATCAGTTGTCAAAAAACTTTTAACTGAAATTAGCTTTTCAGAGCAACATCCCCAAATTTCACTTTAACAGCTGGTTCAAAATACTTGTATGATGGAGGCTAGCATGAAGAACATTGATAATGCATACAAATAACTTAAAATCTTTACCATTTCTTATATAGCGCACCAGACATGTTTCACTCATTATATATATTACTAGCATGGACACCCGTAAAAAAGGATAGGGTTATTTATGTATGGATTGGCAATAAGGAGCCAAAAGAGATTTTATTAGTTAATTTTTTTTATTAATTCAAGAATCCTAATTTTAAGTTTTTTGAAAGTCTCAACTCAGCCCAAGCTGTTTTAAAGGGTGATCAGACATAAGACAAAATGTCATGTAAGAAAAGTCATCACTGACATCATGCAGTATGAAAAGAAAGTCATAGAAAGAAACTTATTTTATTAGGAATATAACTTATTTCATTACAAAATAAAGTTGAATATTATTTTATTAAAAAAAATAGAAAAAAGTTTAGCCAAACTTGACAAATCTGGCCTTTTTTAAAAGCATTTGGCCATGAACTTTTTGGTTTGGTCATATTTAAATTTCGAGCCATTTTGACTTTGTTGCAGTAGTAATTTTAATAAAAATATTTTTTTTATGTATTTGAGGGTTTTAGTGTATTTTGAGAGTATTTGCATTTGGCCATTTTTGCTAGCTTTTGGCCAGAAACAGCATATTTCATTTTTTATCCCCACTTTTATTCTTTTATTAGCCCTATTAATTTATTTCATGTGGAACATTCCATTATGAATTTTAGGATATGTCAACAGTCGGGACACCACAGACAGCCAAACAAACATACTAATTTACATACTTGACTTTTATATGATAAGATTATTCATTTCACTTTTGAGATATTTTGGCTAAATTGCTATCACAGCTTGTGGTTGTATAGAGTGAAAGCACAAGGCCCACTCACCAAATTCTTTAGGCTGTTTGTTAATTTCATTTTATTGTATCCAAGGCACTGTAGAGCATAATCTATTAAGTCTGCTTATCAAAGACTGGCAAAACATCTAACTATAATTGAAGAAACCTCTGTGTGTGGGTGTGTATGTATGCACCAAGATAACACTATAACTGTCCATTGTACAAAGTTGATATTCACCATATATGTTAGTCAGCACATCAGGCATTGCAGTGTCAAGTTTGAAGTTGTTTGGATCAGCAGTTCTTGAGAAACCTAATAAAAGATAAATAACAAATTACAGATTATAGATCTTTTATCTAAAATTATAGATCTAAATTTTGATATAACATATCTAAATTGGCAACACTGAAGTGAAGAGAAGTAACTGAAATACTTTGAAGCTGTAGAGTCGTACAGCGGACAGAAATTTATTTTACATGACAATTATGGCAGGCTGCTACACACACCATAAAGTCTGGTCTCTTCCAAACATGCACCTTGGAACGGGCACTGCTCTAGTAAGATACATTTTGAAGATACTTAACATACAATAAGTATGAAATATTACAGATTGAGTGCATATCTTGAAAGAAAATTTCAGGTTTATAATCTATTTCTAATTGAAGCTAGTGTTTATAATTGTATGTATTTTTCTTGTATCATTCTTATCAAATTATACAGAACATATTGCATGTTTGCTAGAGCATTGTCATGCGCTGGATGGTCCTGATAGCTGGCGAAAAGGATGGTGCCTGAAGATCCTAGGCCTCTCTGGATGAGACGGCAACAATGAGGCAGGGGAGTTATGTTTTGGGCAGGAATCATTGGCAATGAGTTGGTTGGCCCCTGGAGAATCACTGATAGCATCAAAATGAACTCTTCTGTCAACATTGACTTTCTAAAGACCAACCTCCAGACAAGGCTCAAGAACAAGACATTGGCATTCAAATAGAAAGTGGTATTTATGCATACCAATGCTCCAGTTCATGTTGCTATTACCCCCGTTGAATACTTAGGGAGTGTCCTGTGTGTTTGCCAGATCTGAACCCTATCGGAAATCTTGCAAGTATCGGCAGCAGTTGTTTGTGAATCCATCACTCCTGAAGAAATTCTAAATTTAACTTCTTCTAGAGACAGTAGGTTGTTTGAAGTCATAAGAAAAAAATGGCAATTATATTAGCAAATAATATTGCTTTTCTACAATGTTATTTGACCAAACTTGCTATAGTTTGCTTTGTATGCCATTTCTTTGAATGAATCATTGTTGTTTTTGGTCATTCTCATTCATTTTTTATCCTTCTATCACTTCAAATCAAGTCTTTTGAGATGGTTGCTTATAAATTGAAATGTTTTAAATAATTTTATTTTGTATATTCCTTCATAAATTAAATTCTATATTATAATAAGAGGTCAAGTTCGTTAAATCGAAATTAACTAAATCGTTATAAAAACATTTTTCCTATGCAGAATGACCTGCTTTAACTGAATTTGACCGTAGTTTCTTGGAGACATTGTTCGTTTTTGAGAAAAAGTAACATTTTTAGGGGCAGCAGTGAATTGGCTCTAAAGAGGATGATCAATTTACAATGTACATATTTATATCAAAACTGGACCCTGGTTTTAAGTCCGTCTTTGCAAAACCAATGTTCAATTTCAATATAAACATCTCTTAAACTGAACACTGAATTTCTGGCTGCTTTTTTTTCTGAAGAAACTCAAGGTTAGAGTTAAATTTGGAATATTATTTTTATAATTATTATCATTTTATTGATTTGTATATAATGTTGGAATGCACTGTAGATATTTTGGATCCAGAATCTCAAATCTTTCAACAAGGAATAAAAGAATTATTTTCACTGTGGCCTTTTTTCATTGCTAATAATGATGATTGTGTTCATGATAAATTTAACTTTTCTTGTATTTGATACCCTCACCAAAAATGCCACATTACTATCCTAACAGCATAATATATATCTTGTATTGTAAGAAGAGGTTTCTTCATACACTAGATCAGAGGTTCCCAACCTTTTTGGGTCATTCCCCACTTTTGTTAATAAGATTATTAGTATCCCCCTCTTCCATTTATTAAGTTACAACAAATAATAATTTCAAATAATAACTTTATTTTATGTATAATTTGACAGCTTCATACTAAGAATTAGTTCAATTTTATAATTGTACAGCTGCTGTTACTCAAATAAAGCAAGCGAAAATAATTGGGAACACATCATTTGAAATTCCAATTTATTACAAAAAAATAAGAATTCTGCTATCATAACTGATATACACATCAATGTGATTTCTTCTTGTTTTTTGCTACTAGTTCTTCAATTTATGGGTCTATTAGTAAGAGAGCACATCTGAAATCATTCTCAACTTGGAGCTTATTTTGAGACTTCGACTTGATAGATAGAAGTGCAGAAAACCCCATCATAGACTGGACTTTTATTTTTACCTAATAGCCTTATCCCCCCCCCCCGTTGGGAACCACTGCACTAGATCTACTAGTAGTTTGTTCATTTTAGGCGACTCTGGTAGAATTTGACCTTTCACACCATCATTTGATTTATATCACATAGATTAATGAAAGTGACATTTGAGCTCATTCCCAAATTAGTACATCAGATCAGTCTAGTAAATTAGGACATTCACCTATGAGTTGAAAGAATCTTTACAAAAGTATCACAAACAGAATAAGGAAGTGATGGGAGTAATAGTCAAAACATAGTTACAAAAATTGCAAAAGTGAAAAAACTAGCTTGAAACTATCAAGTTGAACATTTTTTTATAAAAATTCTTCAGTCATTATGGAAGCATGCTGTAGAGCCAATGTGTAAAGAACACTTCAGTTGTGCTCCATGCATTTACTCAAAGAATGAAGAATGCAAAATTCAATCATGAAGGGATATGTGGTCCAAATAAATTAAAAAGTAAGATTTATTTATACTGCAGTCAGTTTCAGTGTTAAATTAGAAAAATATTAATTAATGTAACAAATTTCAAAGAAATTTAGAGGACATTATTAGATTTGATGAGTTTTTTTATTTAATGTTCTAAATAGAAATTGATGCCAAACATTTCAATCCCATTTTTCATTCATTGTAAGGAACTTATGCAAACAGATTCAATTAAGAATAACATAGAAAATAATTTTGAAACTATTGTTGTTTGTGGTCAAATGTGCTCTTTGTATACATGATCTTGACTGTGTGGTTATAAGAATCAAATTTTAACCAAAATAAAAATGTTTTTGACAAATATTCAATACTTCAAAGTGTCTTTATAAGCAATTTTAGGTTCACTGAAAAATAAAAGTTGACTGGTTTTTTATTTAGGTTTTCATATTGCATTTTAGGACATTCTTTTTCTAATAAAAGGTAATTAAAAAGATTTTTTCTACTCTTGTCAAAGTTTTTGTTAAAAAACAAGGTCTTTACTACTTTATGTCCTGTTTAGATTTTTTGTTCACTATCTTGCAAACATGAATACCTCAAACCTATGCTAAGATACTTATGATTTTCAATTTATACGATCAGACATATTTTATATAATTTTTTTTTCAACATTTTTTTTATAGAAATAAGATATAAAAATTAACATTTTTACCAAAATACAGCTCAATTTTATTTGCGTTGTTAATGTAAATTTTCAGACAATCTGATCTAATTGCTAGAGAAAAGTAGCTGAATCAACATTCTATATATTTGTCTGTTAGGCTGTATTAGTCATTGCCAAAACAACATCTGGAAAGAATATGAATGGCTGAAGGGGAGATACTTTTTTTTTTTTTTTTTCCTGTAACCACAATTGTTGTTTGTCTTGGAATCCTGCTGATTTAGCTTAACACTGAATGAGCAGAAATTGATTGCACAAAGCAAACCCTCTTTTATTAATGTAAATATATGAAAGAGAAAACAACAGAGATTGTTGAAACTCATAATCACACATGGTTTTACTCTGAAAGGTGACTTTCTGGAATGACTCATTTCTATTCAAATAATTTTTCAACGACTTGTCAGTTGTTTTTTTATGTGTTTGCTTTACAATTTCTTTATTTTGATATTTTTATGAAATATCTAAACAACTTCTTCTCAAGCTTCAGTGTTGTCATCAAGATTTGAATAAAATGAATTATGTTCGCTCAATCTGTAAACTGTGTATGTGACAAATGAGGAAGTTTTAAGGAGTGTTGGGACACATAATGAGGTAGGAGGGCATATTAAAGTCAAGTGAAGCAGTAGAAGGCA
>VCCN01002162.1:1272916-1284515 GCA_006491835.1 Architeuthis dux | reverse complement strand
GGGGGGGTAACCTACTTGATAAATTTGAGCAAATGGATGACAGAACTGGTAACCTACTTGATAAATTTGAGCAAATGGATGTCAGAATGAGTACCAGGAAGATAGAGGGGTCATAAAAGTGAAAGAATAGCTGAAAGTGACAAATGAAAGGAAGCTGTGGAGAGATCGCCCATGTCCTGGGACATAGCACATAGAGAAGAAGAATGTTGGTTCAAATTTATTCTTTTCTTTTTCACATAAAATGATTTTATATTTTATATCAGGGAGAAAAGTATTTTAGTTTTTTTAATAGTAAAATAAAATAGATTTTCGCAAATGTTCTGTTAAAATTCACTCATAATGTCCCAGATAACAAATTGACATTGCTAAAACATTTCTGGAACGTTACATAGAAGCCTTGTAACATTACATTAACGTTCCTTTGTAGACTCCCCGCAACGTCCCCGCATCATTGCAGACATCGTTTTCAGCATATTATAGATATTAGAAGAACATGCATTATCTAAATTAGTGCTTCTCAATTGAAAAAATATTAAAAGACATTTTATACCTTCTATACATATTGTTAAGTAAAAAAAAAGAAGTATTTTGATGTTTTCCCCAGAATGTGCGGGATTTTCAGCTACAGCACTTGCAACATTACCATAAAGTTGCGGTAACAGATGTGCGGCCAGTAACCTACCCACAATATCACATATCCCCCAAAATTGGTGTGATATGGAATAACGAAGGATCTAGTATACTCATAGCAGTCTACTGCTTCTAGGACAGGCAAGGAGAACCCCATTTGTAACAGAACAAATTTCTTGACCAGTAGAATAATATATCTACAATATAAGTGTGTATGATTGCATTTTGCTTGATGCCTGATCAATTTCAGATAAAACCATTTGTATTATGGATTGCCTAAGTTTCTCCAAATATTCAGTTTATGAAAAGTTAATTATTTTAGAAAAAAGCTGCCAGAGAATTTTTGACCATAAAGCATCTGTTTGTAAAATATTGTTTGTTTAAAAGTATAAATTGAAAAAAAAATGACAACACTCTGTCTAATGGCAAAACAGAATTTCTTTTCTACAGCACCGGTGTGATTTCGGAAGGGACTCTTTTTGGTGTATGTCCAGTCCCGGATTCTTACAAAGACCCGAATATCTTTTCTCCAAAGAAACCAGTTTCTAAATCAGTAGGTGTTTACACTAATGGTTTTAATAAAATAAGTTTCTTTCTATGACTTTTTTTTTCATACTGCATGATGTCAGTGCTGACTTTTCTTGATAGATGATAGCTGAAGTACTTTCTATGAAAAATAGCCAATAACTAAATAAAAACTTTTTATTTTCGTTTTTGGGTTACAAAAATAAATAAAAAGGTAGTTATAATTTAATCAAGAAATGTAAAAAAAAAGGTTTTGATACAGTCTTCCTTGTTTTGATTAAATTAAATAAACTTTTGAATAAATTATAACTGTTTTTTTAAATTTATTATTATTTAAATTATAAATACCCTTTTATTTATTTATTTATTTATTCACATACCACCTTACCAGGGGGGGGGGTTATAAGTTGCTCAGTCATAAATGAGGCACACCTCATGCCTACAATTATAACATGGGGTTTGTTACTCAGTAATAGTTACATATAGTGGCACACAAATGACCGAGTACCATCCTAAAATTCATAATGGAATGTTCCACGTGAAATACATTAATAGAGCTAATAAAAGAATAAAAAGGTGGATAATAAAAAATGAGATATACTGTTTCCATAGCAAGAAGGTTTTATAGACAAACTGTGTCAAAGGAATGCTAAACACTGCAAAGAGACTGTCTCTCTTTCTTTCTCCTCTGCTGCCTTTCTTTCGTCTTCTTTAGATGTATCCTACAGCGAGGAAGGGGGAATCATTTGCTAGATATTTGGCCAATTTCTGGCCAAAAACTCACAAAAATGGCCAAATGCAAATACTCTCAGCACACACCGAAAAAAAAGAATTGAAATTACTACTGCAACAAAGTCAAAATGGCTCAAAATTTAAATATGGCCAAACCAAAAAGTTCATGGCCAAATGCTTTTTAAAGAGGCCAGATTTGTCAAATTTGGCCATACTTTTTTCCTATTTCTTTTTAATAAAATAATATTCAACTTTATTTTGTAATGAAATAAGTTATATTTTTAATAAAATAAGTTTCTTTCTATAATTTTTTTTTCATACTGCATGATGTCAGTGATGACTTTTCTTACATTACATTTTGTCTTATGTCCAATCAATCTTTAAAACAGCGACTTTCCAAAAACTTCCAATTATGATACTTGAATTAATAAAAAAAAATTACCTAATAAAATTGCTTTTGGCCCCTTATTGCAGATCCATACATAAATAACCCTGTCATCTTTTACGGGTATCCATGCTAGTTATCAAATAAAATGTAATTATTATCTTAAAAGCTATTTTAGCATGAGTACTTTGTAAATAGTTATTTACTAAGCTCAGCTTCGTCTGGCACGGGGTGTGGACAAAACCCCCAGCGGACATCACCTCCATACTTAACGTGCAAAGCCAGAGAAAAAACCCAAAACCCAAAACCCAAACATTTCAGTGATATAAATTTTTTTTTGAATGCGTCAAAATAGAAAGCTTTAAAAGTATATATTTAAAATATGAGACCAGATTTTAAAAAAGGGGTTTTTGCCTGGCTTTGTACTTTGTCCTTGGGGGTTTTGTCCTACACCTGTCTGGCACAAAGTCACTGTAGTGGGGCATCCAGTGAAGATCCTATTCCATCAGTGAATTGCTCTATGAGGCAATCTTGCTAACCAGTGCACTATGGAAAGCAACTTAAACTACTTACTATAGGCTTTCATTATTAGAGGGTAATATATTAATGTCATTAAGGAGTATTCTTTACTGGCTATCCATTTATATATAAAAACTAGATGTAAGCAGTTGGTGGTAAAGTAGTTGATTCTGCATTAGTCTCTACAGAGACTGATATAAATATTGAGAACTTTGAAAAAATCTTGACAATTTCTCAACATATTTGCTGTATATAGTTGCAATAAAACCTGCTTTTATGATTTATTATTATAAACTTTATTGTTTTGTTTTCGTCTTTACACTTAAATTGGCCAAAATTTACAAATTTTATTTTAAAATAAGTAATCCACTTGAAGATTTTGGGTTGATCACCCAAAAAACACTTAACACTGTAAAAGGTTAAATCTACATAGTATAATGTATCAAGAGTTAATATTTATTCGAAGGTATATACACTCAAATTTGCCACAAATTAAATAAACCATCATTGTTGTCATAATCTAAATACGGGTAACATCTATTTAGTTTAAAACTTAGTTTAACTTGTAGAGTCATGAACCGCTTGAAGATGCTGTGGAACTCTTCAATGAACAGAATTTTAAAAAATGGAATCCTTTAAGGAATGGAATTAAAAAAAAAAATTTTAATTACCAGAAAGTGCAAGGAAGTAACTTTGATCAGAAGTTACTCCCCTTAATTTAACAGTTAAATTCCTTAGTGTAAATTTAAGGGTTAAATTCCTTGCATTCATTGAAACCAGATTTTATTTATTGTAAGCCCATAGCCTAATGATGAAAAAGCATTTTTACACAACAAATATTTATTTTTCAACAAAATCTCCTTCCTTGTAAATGAATTTAATTAAGTGGTGAATATTAATCACATAGATCAAACATTAAACAGTGAACATTTCAGATCAAATTCAGCTAATAACCATGTGTCAGGCTATGGACATTGGTACACACACACTGAGCAAATTTTCTTTTGCAAGGTACATATAGCTCCAATTAAAATATATTCTTCACTAACTTTTTAAAAAATAAACTTTTTCATAGGTGAATGCTTGTTAATGAGCCTCACTCACTGCCATGGCATTTGAATTCTTCTTCTATCAATTTTTTATTCTAACACTACTGAGATACACACACTTTCATATTATATCAGCTTCTGCTGAACAACCATTTGAAATTAACCAGAGATCCTGTAATAAAAACTCTATAAATAACTTGTGAGAGTGTCTTTAGTAAAGGCTTCAGCCAATACAATAATAACCCCTATGTGGCATATAGAAATGTATGTTCCGGCTGTTTTCTGATGATGCTTTTAAAAATGAGCATTTCTCTCATTTCATATCCAAAGATGAACTGAAAAAAAGGAAATGATAAAATACTCTTTTTGTTGTAGGAGGGATGTTCACACTTTGCTACACTGAATGAATAATTTCTATTTATTTTTCAAACTGTTTTTGCAATTTGTTTTTCTTTTTTACATACTAATAAGTAGAAAGCTCTCGGAGAGCGCATACCTCTGCCAACGCAGTATCAGAGTAGGTAATTGTACATAGATCCGCACCAAAATGTAATCACTTCTTCTGTAGCCTATTGTCCACCATTCCACAAAATTGCATTGACAATCACTGAGAACCTTTGGAGATATCGTGTGGATAGACAGATCATTTGGAGATAAATGTCCACATGATATCCCCAAAAGTTCTCAGTGAATTTCAATGAAACTTTGTTAAAGGTTGGATGTTAGGCTATGGGAGAAATAACTAAATTTTGGGGAAGATCCATGCACAATTACCTCCCCTACATCGTATTCATATGTCCACATCACATATTATCGCTAAATATTCATGCTTGTCCGCAAGATATCTCGAAAAGTTCTCAATGAATTTCAATGGAATGTTGTGGAAGAGTGGACAATAGGCTACGGAAGAACTGATTTTGGGGTGGATCCATGCTCGATTAACTCCTATCTGTCATGAGCCTGCCTATACATGAATGTACAGAAAAAAACGGAAAAATATCTCTCAATCCCAAAAGATTCTGCCCACCTCTTTCTTACTGATTGTCCACCCTTTCACAAAATTTCATTGAAATCCATTCAGTACTTTCAGAGATATCGTGTGAACAAATGCAACCAAATACATTTACCTCTTTTCGACTTCATTGACAAAGGTGAATTAGCCTATAATCAAGTTTTTCTTATTCATTGGTGAAGAATGTTGTCTTTGAGAGGTGCATTATTGTTATTAAGTCCAAAACAAAAAAGAATCTTTTCTATCTGATTCAAGTAATCAAAATTATCTCACCAGCATCACAACCTCTTAATCATTCACCTATTTACAGCTATCAAATATATATTGTATCAATACTTTATTTTTCACAAAGATAATTTCTAACATCTTTTAAATGAAAATTCTAGTTTTTAGTATGAACAATGTCTAACAAAATGTTCATCTCCTACAAATTCTTATATTAGCCTCATTCATGCATGAGTGGTGTAAAGCAAAGCTAGAGAGGTCATGTTGAACTAAGACTGAATTTTAATGTCTGGTTGCAATGAAAATTTAGCTAGCGGAGGGTGCAGAAATTAAAAAAACAAACAAATATTAATAATAATAAAACAGTAAATTTACACCAAGCCTATCAGTTAGTACCCATGGTAGAGCTGAACCTACACTACAATAGTCCAGTATAATATTTTATTATTCATGATACTTTTGTTTATTTACTATTTTATTTTATAATTTATACACTTTATGCAGTGGTCATATACAGGAGTTCAGGTAACTATTTGGCATAGATTATCTTGCTCTGGGGTTAGGATAGGCCTATGAAAAAAGTAACCTCCAGTCTGGAGGACGCAGGTCAAATTTTTGAGACCTATTATGGGGAAAGTAATAGCGTCTTTGACGCTGGGAAATAACAGTACTTGTTCTCTTGAAAATAACCTATGAACAAATTTGTTGAATATAGGGTGAGAACACTATTAAAATTATAAAGTTAAATCTGATCAATTTGAAATTCTTAGAGGTTTCATAATTAGTTATTTAACATGTTTTTTGGTAAGAAGAATCAAACATCTTATTAAGAAAGAGAGAGGGGGAAAAGAAAATCTTTAGAACATTTGAGCTAACAACATTTGCTCGAAGATGACAACATAGGTATGCACAGCAGATGTGAAACCAGAAACCTGAAAATATGGTTTATATATCAGCGGCCAAAAATTTACATTTGTGGTTCCAAATCTAAGGTTTTTAAAATTCTTGTCAAATAAAACAGTAACAGAGAATTTCATCTGATCAATTTGAAATTCTTAGAGGTTTCAGCAAATCTCCTATTAAACATGTAATTTGAAATCAATTCTCATCACCACTCTCCGTATGTTAATACTTTGAAGCCCAAATTACAAATAACTGTAAGGCTGAAATCTTGTACATTAAAAAAATAAAGATACAGTAGCTTTTTGGTTAGAATTGTAGACTGGGAGAAAAGAGGTTTGCAAGTATCAGTTTAGTAGAGATTATTATTACACATTCACCTAGCAAAGCAAAACTTAGAAAATACAATTAAAAGTTGCTAGAAACAATATATTTAGTAGTTCAAGATAATAAGATACTTTGAGTGAATATTAATGTATTGAACAAAGCCAATCTCAATGCTAAGCTTTGGTCAAGAAATTAGTTATTTAACATTGTTTATTAATGTGCTTTTTTTTAATAATTGTAGATGGACCTGTGAGCTTGAGTGATACTTTGAGTGTGGCAGATGACATGGAGACTTCAGCAGTTGCCAATGATCAGAGTAGTGCCAAAAAGAGCCCCAAGAGCCGTTACAGCAATGGGAAGCTATCTGCAAAAGGATACACTTTGGATCAAATTTTGGACATAAACCAAGAACTTGTGCAGGAGTTGGAAAAACTTGAAGAGTATCATCATGGAGAAGCAATGAAAATACAAAAGAAGATTGGAGACTCTTACTGGGATTATTACAGTTGGAGGAAAGAAATAGGTGACTTGCTCAGCAGTGTGGGTTATGCAAGTATGTATTCCTAAATTTGCTTATTCAATATTTTACTAATTAATCATGTTTTCTTCACTTTGAGTCATAACCGTATTTTCAATTTCACTTTTAATTGAAAGTGCAAAATTGTATAAACCACAATTTTGTATTATTCCCCACTCAAATTAATGACATATTGACACAAAATAATGAATGTGAGATTTAAAAAAGATATATCATGGCAGTACAATAGGCAAAATTTAGAAAAATAACTTACTAGTGTTTATCTCAATTTCTGTAAATTATCGTAACCAACAGTTTCTCCTAGAGTTTTTTTATGAACTATAGATGTCAGCAAAATGTGAAGTTTTTAGATATTAAAAAGAATGATCTGTTAGAGCACAGGATTTTATTCATTGATTTCCTACTTATACTAACAATTTAGAAGTTTTGTTTTTAAAGGGGGTAACCCTTATAACGCATGGCCTGGGTGTTTCACCCAGAGTTCAATCATCTGAAGTACCATTTGAATATTAATGACCTTTCTCAAAACTATATAAAATAACAAAAACATTGTTACACAGCATTTTTAATCACTGCTACCAAAGGCTTAGGTTATTCATGTGTTCACACATTTATATGTATCTATGTATCTAATGTATCCGGACTTTGCTCAGCCCTATCCGTTATAGTAGAAACTTGAAATTTTGAACACACACTCCCTTCAATGAGTAGGGAAAGTGTTTTTTTTTGTTTTTTGAAAATTCCCCCTCTAAAACCCTATTTTCAATGTAAGCTTAGGCTAAATTTGTCATTAGTTTGTGTCTGCTTGTTTTTTGAAAATTCAGACATTTTTTAATGATCAAAGCCCAACTTTTTAATTTCACCTCCAACACAGCATATATGGGTGGCTGTGATTTATAATTTCCCTTGGAATGCTAGTCTTGTTTGTGTTCAATGTTTCCTGAATATTAAACTAAACTAAAGGTAGAAATAAGTAAAGACACAAAAAAAGAAATTGGAAAAGTCCAAAACAAAGAGATGGGGGAATTGCCAATTGTCACATTGCTTTTTGGGGGTGTGTTTGTATAAATATTGAAAAGTGTTACTCACAAAAGAATATATACATATATATAATTATATTAATACATATATGTCGGTTTTCAGAAAAATTTTTTTACTCCAAAAATTTTATTTTATTTATCAAGTTGAACATAACATATAATTCTATTTTTACTACATCATCATGGGGTGATGTAAAAAGTGTGACAGAAGACAAATAAATAAATTGCGTTTTATTATATGTGGAGATTCTCTCAAAATTACCTCTTTCTTTACTTTTGTGTTTTTCAAATGAAATTTGTCTATTGTTACCTTTCCCGTTTCAAAATAGACGCCATTCCAGCTGCAGGGTTAATGTTTTTAGGGTTGGGGATATCGTTGTCTGCTTCTTTGATTTGAAATTCGTCATCAGTGTCTGTTATTCTGCAGCTGGCATGGTGGCCATTTTAAAACGGAAAAGGTAACAATTGCCTGAAATTCAATAATACGTCAATATTCAAACTTGGGTTGAATTTCCTTTCAGGAGAAATTGATGGTGCATAAAATCGCCACAAAAATACTTCAAATTGATTAGTTTTGTAGTTTTATTAATTCAACATCATTATTAATGATTTTTGCTTTTTAACTGAAAAATGACATTGTTTATTGCAGATGTTTCCATGAAAATGCTGAAAGCTTTGAACATTATTGGAATCTTCAAAAATGATGAAGTTTGGTTTCCAACCTATTATGCTTATAACACCATGTGGAATTTCTCAGATGCAAGTTCACAATTAGCTTTGGTAGGTTTCAATTCAAAAAGAATTAATCACTGCTACCTACATCAGACAGGTTTAAACACTGTTGTTGGGTTTAGGTTATTCATGTGTTCTGACATTTTTATGTATCTATGTATCCAGACTATTCATAGTAGAAACTTTTGCACACACACACACACACACACACACACACACACTCCCCTCAATGAGTAGGAAAAATGTTTTTTTTTAAATATCCCCATAACTAGGTTTTCAGTGGGTGGTCCAATTTGTGATCTAAGTTTATCCTAAATTGATCCTTTAGTTTGTGTCTGGTAGCATTCACAATTGTTTTTTGAAAATTAGGACTTTTTTAATGATCACTACCCAACAAAATGTGAGAGGAGTAACTTATTCATTGATCACCCTTTTTCCAATTTTTTAATTGATCACCCCCAACATGGTGCTTAAAGACATTGGTCACGTGACGGTTTCTATTGACTGACTAACTTCTTTTTTTTAAAAATCATGAATTCATGGTTCAATGCTGGTAGCATTTTCATCAAGCTCAATTGCTTAATTTATGAGGTCAAAAAAGCATATATGTATGGTGGTGATTCATACTTTCCCTTGGAATGCTAGTTATTATTGGTTTTGGAGATTTTGATAAATAAACAAAATTATTAAAACAGAAATGAGTTTCACTTATAAAAAAGGAAATGGTCTGTAAACTTGATTGATTTGTTTAGTGGCATTCAACCCTTGATGGGTCATTTAATGCCAAAATCAGTTTAAAATTCTTAAAAAAAGACTTTGATGAAAGGTTCTTTTTTTAACTAGAGTCTTGCGACTTTGGTGAAAGGCTCTTTTTTTAACTAGAGTCTTGCGAATTTGTTGAAAGAACAGGTGGCCCCTCTGTAGGGGATGCAGTTGGCATATTCTAGGCACCAACCAACAGGGCCATGTCTGTAAACTGTAATAGCTATCAAGATATCAAACAGTTTCAATATGAAGTTTATTAAAATTTGAATTAACTCAGATAATTTTCCCTCTACAATATATTATTGAAATTAAATACAGTTATGTTGGGAAAAGGTTAATATTCATAGTAATAATACATGGAGTCAACAACTAGTGGAATGAGCTTTATTTACCTGGCTGCAAAGTTATATTGCTCTTTACCTAACACCTATATTCAAATAATGAAGCCTTGAATCTGTTACTTGATATTTTCATACAGTCAACAAGCCAAGTTCAGAGCAAGCTTGTTATTGATTCTCTTCTGTGGTCTAATTAGAAGATTCAGTATTGATGGTAGGTAATGTGTTCTTCATGACTACTGAAAGAACATTCTTTTGGTAGGAACTTCATAAAATTAAAACTGCCACCATAGGTTTCTTCAGTTTTCAAGTCAGTCTGGTTTGCTGGCTATGTACGTATGTATATGTTGCATATACAGACCACACCGATGGAGCTAGAGGGCTGAAAATTTAAACATTTACTCCTTATTATGACTAGAAAAAATGTTTTCTTTAGGGTTCTTTTTAAAAAAACAACCTAAATAGGTGTTTAGCAGGGGCTTCAATTTGCAATGTAAGTTTATGCTAAATTGGTCCCTTAGATTGTGTCTGGCAGCAGCATACATGAGTGTATTTTGGAAATTCAGACTTTTTTAATGATCACTGCCCAACAAAATGCGAGAGAGGTAACTTATTCATTGATTACCCCTTTTTACAATTTTTTAATTGCTGCCAAAAGATGTTGGTCACATGACGGTTTCTTTTGAGTGACTAACCAGACCTGTTTATTCTATTATTCAAAACAGCAATTATGAAACCGGTTATGTTGAATTTGATGCATTGGATTATGAATTTTTAACTAACAGAATGTTTTCAAGACAAATATCAAGAATCAGTTTTAAAGGATATCTACAGTTTATTATTTAAGAGTTATAACTTAGATTTAAGGCCAAAAATGTCAGGTTCATTAATTTTGCTTTTCTACAGAGATATAACTCTGTAGAAAAGCAAAATTAAGATACTCTTTTTTAAATGGTTATTTTTATAGTATTATAATTTATGTTTTCTATATATAGACAAGGACTAGTCCCTGTACTTGGAGAGAGATAAAACATATTTGAGAAAAAGTCCAGAGATGAGCAACTAAGTTAGTACCGGAATTAAAAAGTATGCCTTATGAGGATAGTGTTAGCAAATAGGAGGGATCAGGGAGACTTAATAGAAATGTTTAAGATTATGTGAGGTTTAGAATTAGTAAACCCTGATGTATTTTTTACTAGAAGGGGGTACAAGGGACTGAGAGGCCACACATATAAGGTAGAAGTAAATTGAATATCAGAAAATTCTTTTTTAGTAATAGAGTGGCGGGACTATGGAATAGATTACTGGAATATGTAGTGCTATCAATAGATGTAAATGATTTTGAGAAGAATTATGATGTTTATTACACCACTGCAACGGTTTAAGGCCCTAGATATTGTGTAAATATGATTGTTATGATGTGTGCTTGTATATACAAATTGTATACTCTTTTTCACATTAAAATAAAATGTTTCAAAATGTTTATAGAAAACTTGCAAAGATAAAAATGAAAAATAACAATGAAAATTGAGGTTAAAACAAACACAGGGATTTTACATATGCTTTAGCAGCCATGCTACCAAGACAGCAGAGAACAATACTTTTTATGTCATTAGAGTAATAAAAAAACTCATCAATAAATTTTTATTTTCACTGTAAACTTAAATTTTCAGTTGTATACTTCTCCATCATTGAAAGTCTTGAATATTATCAAAAATGATGTCATCTTTTAGAAATATAACATTTGAAAATTAAAGAAAGAGATCTAGTTAGTCACGCAATAGAAACCATCATGTGACCAATGTCTTTTGGCAGTATGCTGTGTTGGGATGCTCAATTAAAAAATTGGAAAAAGGGGTGGTCAATGAATAAGATACTTCTC
>VCCN01002162.1:1243158-1272813 GCA_006491835.1 Architeuthis dux | reverse complement strand
CCCCCGAATTTTTTTTTGGTGAGGAATTTTAAAAAAACAAAAAAAACGTTTTTTCTAGGCATAAATGTTTAAATTTGATCCCTCTAGCTCCATTGGTGTGGCCTTTACATGTGACACATATATACATACATACATAGATAGCCAGCCAGCATCACTTAAAAACTGAAGAAACCCCAAATAATGGGGGCTTCAATTTACAATGTAAGTTTATGCTAAATTGGTCCCATAGTTTGTGTCTGGCAGTATTTATGCTTGTTTTTTTTAAAATTCAGACTTTTTTCACCTCTTTTTCCAATTGTTTAATTGATGCTACCAATGACATTGGTCAGTGACAGTTTACGATATCAGTAATTCATTTATAGCAATAAATTTCACCCTTTTTCTCTCTAATTTCCAATCGACAATAAATTCATAAAATCTAAAAGATTTTATGTTTTAATGTCAGAAAGTTACACCTGTTTACATAAAATTTACCTTTCTCTACTTTTTTAAAGAGTTTAGCGGAATCTGATGCTGTAAGACTGCTGACCTGTAACTGTGGACATAAACCTTACCTGAATGCAATTCATAGTAAGGTAAGTTCACTTCATTTTTGTCCTTCTTGTCATAGTGTTCTTTTTTATCCTCTCAATGAATTGTGAAAATATTGTACCTTTTCCCCCAAAGAGAATATTGCTACAAATCATTTCATTCTTTTCATATATAAAACTTATGTTAACAAATAAGAAAAAGCATAGAATTTCAGATTTTGTTTGTGCATGTACTAAGCAAATCAATTAAAGTAATTTTATTAAATTCTTGGCTCTTACAGCGTGTGCTGATGGCAACACATTGTCCATAGTGACAGAGTTGTCCATTAAAAAAAAAAAAAGCTCACATTTAAAAAAAAAGGAAGTTCAAGAAGGAAAGAATGATGTGACTATAATTCCAATAGAAAGTTAACAGAGACACGTGTTTTTTTGAGTTTACATACTTAGTTTCTTTTCTTTTCTTACAAATAAAGCATTAATTTTCTATAGATTTGAGAAGGGTCATTAACATTCAAATAGTTCTTTGGACGATTGATCTCCTTCTTGTTGGTGATGACAAGGACAAAGAAACACCCGAATCCTACGTTATAAGGGTTACCCCCTTTGAAATTAAAAAATTCTGTTTACCCCATCACACTCAGATATTACACCAGAAGAAGACTGAAGAATGGATTGGCTGAAATGTTGTGTTAATAACACCAACAATAAGAAGTCTGAAGAACCATTTGAATAAAGCATTAATTGTATTAATTTAATTGAAGTTTATGAAACGCATATTGTTCCTCTATTTATAATACAAAAAATCTTAATATATTTTTGTTATAAAGTTTAGTCTGCTTATCAATTTTATATATATTCTTATTTACCATTTATCTCTGTTAACATTTTACTATATATTTAAAAAAAAAAATTTAGACAAAAGTTGAACAACACTGAAAAACAGTGTATGTATTCAGTAAAAGCATAGACCATGCATTGACCAATGTAAAACAAATGGACACCAGTGTTAGTGGACTAGTGACTGTCAATCATCATAAAATATTCATTGATTACCATTTTGGTTTGTACAATACCAACAAGTGCTTCATATTGATTCTTCGGTCAAATTGGACTTTCTCTTTAGTCAAACTGAATCCAAACTTGTCTTGCCGGTTTGTATTTTCTGTACATCAAAGGAGATAAATGTTTCTCTTAATCTATCCTTGGCATTCTGGATTCAGTAGTGATGGTATAAGTTGAATAACTGAAGTGCATGGTGGTTGTTATTCAATTTCAATAGAAAAGGCTGCTCTACAGAACTGATAAGACAAGCGTTTACTAGGTGAATTCTATAGAGGAGGTGGCAAAGCAAGGTAAGGTTCTACATTAACTTAAAAGAAGCCATTCTAGCAATGATTATAAAAACATGGTGATAATGATCACAATGACGGAGGACATTTGCTAAGATTTGGACACTAATAAAGATTATCTCATTTACTAGATTAAGACCTTAAAATAAATTAAGTATAACAATTCCTTACTTTTCAGAATGTCAGCTTGAGAAAACTGAATTGATCCCCATCTTATTTAACTCTGAACAACTTTATTTCAAATTAATGATGTTGGGGAGAATAGATCTAATTCCTTTTTTGCAATGAAAATGAGAATGAGAATGACTGAATTTATCATCTTGTTCTGTATACAGATAAAGATATAAGTAGGCAAGGTTTCTGAACTGTTCTTATATGTAGAAATGATAGGATTTGAAGTACTTTGGGACTTTGACAAATTTTGTTGAGATTAACTGTATTGCTTCTTAAGATTCTGTGAAACTGTTTAAAAGTATAACACCATGCAAAGAGCTGTCAGACTGCATTTTACTATCGTTAAAATATATGATGAGTCCAATCCCTAAAATGACAAACCAAGCCACCTTCTTTTTCTCTAAATAGCCAGTATGTAGAATTGGCTTGAAGATATTAATCTCTAGAATTTCTACATGAACACTAACAACCTTATGATTTTCATCCACCTCAGATGTATGACTATTAATGGATACTGCCATTTCCTTTGATTGTTTCTATAAATTGAGAAACAAACCAGGCAGCTGCAGGTTCAAACTCCACTCTTACTTCTATTCTGACGATGATTACTGTAACTTTTGTATTGTATATATAATAAATAAATTAGTAAATATATAAGACTTGTCAGTTTAGCTCAGTTGGTAAGAGCACGTTCTACCAACACTTGGTCGTGATTTTAGTAGTAGTAAACCTTGATGTATTTTTTACTAGAAGGGTACAAAGGACTGAGAGGCCACACATATCTGGTAGAAGCAAATAGAAGTAGATTGAATATTAGAAAAAAAATTTTTTGTAGCAATAGAGTGGTAGGACTTTGGAATAGATTACCGGAATATGTAGTGCTATCAACAGATGTAAATGAGTTTAAGAAGAATTATGATGTTTATTAGACCACTGCAAAAGGTTTAAGGCTCTAGACATTGTGTAAATATGATTATGTGTGCTTGTATATACAAATTGTATACTTTTTTTCCACACTAAAATAAAATGTTCTAAAAAATGTTATAAAAATGTTCAAATCAAAGTAGGGAAATGTTATTTTTATATATTGGTTTGGTTTAACATGACTTGATAGACAAACAGTGAAGAGTTTACTCCCCTGAATTAGGTGTGGATTAGTTCTTGTTGTTCTTGTTACAGGGGGAAAATAAAGTCAACTCCAACTTGGACTGGAGTTTGACAGAAGTTAATATAAACTGACTTGGGATATCATCCATCTTGTGATGACTGTAATATTTTGCCTCTTTAGGATTCCAGTTTATTTAATTGCTGATAGGTGAATTCCTATACTTAATGAATGTATTTAGAACTGCATGCTTTCTCTGATCAGCTATGATAATACCAACTGCCAAGTCACTGTATATTTCTCTGCTTTTTAGGGAATGAATAACATATAAGAGGATCATTAAAGTATTGAAAATGATTCAAAGTTATATCTGTAGCAGTTTTCCTCCTGCAGCCTGAATTCTTTTCTTCATTCTATTCTGTTCCAAGCATAAACTATTGTAGCTGTTGGAGGAAAATATCTCACCTTAGATTTCAAGGAGTGGGACATTACATAGTGTTTGTAGAAAATGATTATTTTTCAATTAAATAACTGTCCCTGATATATAAATATGTGAGGGGGATAACTCTTTATTTGCCACGTGATTAAGCTAATTTTGAAAGAAAAAGGTGTATATAGACAGAGCCATTTAAGAATACATACAAAGAAAAGTTTTTGCCTATGAAGAGTAATGCAACATTAAGAGATTGTAACGTCACATAAAGTTTCTGGATTGAAAGGCGCACCTGTTTTTCACAATGTGTTTGCTTGTCAGATGAAGAGAAAATACACCTGCTGTTTGTTTGTACAAAAGGATACCATAAACACTGTGTTTTCTTGTTGAAAGAAGAAAAATAAATATTTGTCAAACATCTGTCGATTGCGTTATTTTGTATACTTTTTTTTCTCTTTTACTAAAATAAAATGTTCTAAAATGTTATTACACCGCCGCAAAGGTTTAAGGCTCTAGATATTGTGCAAATATGATTGTTATGATGTGTGTTTGTATATACAAATTGTATACTTTTTTTCACACTAAAATAAAATGTTCTAGGAAAATTGGTTCCATATCAACTTAGAGAAACGAACATCGATCAGCATTTAAATACTTGCCAATCTCTTCTTGACACAGAAAAAAAAGTAATTTTATTCTGTTCCAAGCATAAACTATTGTAGCTGTCGCTGGAAATTGTTCCAGCACATCTTAACTGTTTTTGTTATTGGCAACCTTGAAATGTCATAATATCTCACTTTAGATCCAGAATCATTCTTTTATGATGGAATACACAAATTACCAGAAAGCCAACTGGCACTAAGAAATGGATTTATCATGAAAATCCAAAATAAAGAAAATTGTGTTTAGATCCAGGACCGCCTTCAACATCTCAACTTTGAATGCAATCTACTGAGGAAAAATGTTCTTCTCTTTGTTTAGTTGGCTTTAATGAGAATTCTTTATTCTTTATTGGAACCTGGACAAATATTACTGCATATGCTACCATGAGCAATTGGCTCGTTTCAATGAGGTATTGGAACAGAAAAGATCTTTCTCTGGACAAGGAAGTCAACTGTTGATTTTGCTACATGACAACTCCTGTCCTCATGTTGCAAATACGACACAACAAATAATCACGGAGCTGCAATGGGAAGTTCACTTCACACAACATTTCTTGTCTGGTCAGCAGTTCAGACAAGTTCTAGATTCTAAAAGAATTCATTGAATCAAAGATGGAATCATTCTTTTATGATGGAATATGCAAATTACCTGAAAGCCAAAGAGAATACTTTAATGACTGAATAATGATGCTATATGAATAAAAGATTTTATCAAAAATGCTGAAAGTTTTTGTATAAACCTAATAATCCACCAATATTTCTCATCAAACCAATCCAACATTTTTCACAACCTTATCAAATGTCTCAGAATTGAACTTACTTCTCACATGTACTATTTATTTATCCAACATTCTTATCTCTACTAAGTCTAATGTTATTACTCCTCTATTGGAAATTAAAATGTAGTTTTTTCAAAGAAAAAACTTCATGCAATATTTTATTATCAAATCTTTTTAAAATATATTACTAGCATTTTAATCATAATATCTAACTATTGGATGATAGTGAAAAATATTTTCTTTTCATGAAATTACTTTGTTATTTTTGTTGTTTTTTTTCAGAATGTTCATTATATTATCAAAGCATCACTTAGCATCCTTCATAACATTGCCAGAAATCCATCAATCAAACATTATTTCAAGGAACAAAAAACTTCAGAGGTAAATCCTTTTTTAAAATATTATTCATGAAAGTTGATTGAATTTTGTACCATTAAATACTGAAAGTTCATAGCTGGCCATTATTTTTGTCTCTTAAAATTAAAAAAAATTATTTTTGCATGTGTTTTATATTTTGTGAGGTCTACAAATCAATAATAATCAGTTAGATATGTTTTTTTCTTTGGCATTTTGTGTAATCCAGTTTTCTATGAAAATCCTGATTGTTACTTAAAGATAACCTTTACCCTTTACAGTAAAAGTGGAATTGGCTATTTTTACTTTTGTTTAATTTCTCCCAGAAATGACTGAATTAATAATTTTTTCTAGGTGATTCAATCATTTATATCCTCAAAGGATGAGATGTTTAAAGTCTTATCCATGATGACTATGGCATATATTATTGAAGAAGATGATAATGCAACTCTTATTGACGAAACAGGTAAATACTGCTTAATTTATTAGAACATTTATTTTATTATAATTGACACTACTATCCTTATTAAGATGATTTGAATCGATTTGAACTAAATATTCTTCATTGGTATGCAGTGTTTTTTGAGAGATTTTTCATTTTAAAGTTACATATTGAATTAGATTTTCAATGTTTATTGTAGATTAAGGGTAGGTTGAACTAATTTATAAAAACTATCTTTCATCTCTTCAAATTTTGATTGACATTACATTTATTGTTTCAAACAAAATTTACTTGTTTTTTGGGGTTTTTTCTTTAACATGAACAAAAATTGTTAGAAAATAAATTCTAGATTTAAATGAATTTGGAAAATATTTGTCTTCAGAAATTCTTTTGGTATATTTTAACCTTTTCTTTTATAAACTGTTGTGCCAGTAGCAATTCTCTACTTAACTGAAAAGAGCAGCCATTTTGTAAATTTCAATGTTATTTTCTATCAGATCACATGAACAATTATGATTTTTATTTTTAGATTGTAATTATATATCTGCTGAAACAGATACAAAATGAATTATATTTCAACCCTCATTAAGACTGTGTATATGTAATCCAATGCTTATCAATTTATGAGGTATGATTTGGACATAACCAATATGCCAGAAGTACACCAATAATACTGAAACATCTGTGTTAATTTTAATGTGTAAAATTTGCATAGAGAAGGTAGAAACTGGGAAAGCATTTACATCACTTATGATTTATTGTTATTTTGCAAAAAGTTAACTTCTTTAATTTTAGGTTATGGCTGGTGTTATCACTGACATGTTTAATCAAGAAAATCTTCATTATTTTAACTTTAAAAAAATATGATTTATCAATTGTTGAAAAAATTATATATGTGATCTGTACAGGTAGCATCCCATGTATGCTGCAGTGGTTAGACAAAGCTCTAGACAGCAATAAAAGAAGATACAAAGGATTTACACCTCATGAAATTGTGCAAGGATTAGAAAAGTTGGCTGTAATTGATTCAAACAAACTCAAGGTAAGACAGTTTTGTTTTTAAAAGTAGTTTCTCACAATGAGATTGAAATGACAAAATGTATTGCAAATTGGCATGAAATCAGTTTATTTCAAACAAATGTCTTTGGGAATGTGCAAACTGCTTATACAAACATACATAAATATGTATAACAGTGGTACTTCAAGATAAACTGGTAAAATTCCATGTAAAGAACTTTATTCCAATCATGCAATGGTTTACATTTCTTCTTTAAGGCCAGTGTTGAAAGTACAATGAAACAACTTTGAAATTATTGTTTTTGATAAATCTGAAGATAATCTCTAAGAGACTGAATAGACTTGTTGTTTGTGGCTTTATAAAACTTGCAACTAAATCCATAACTCAAGATAAGGTCACAGCCATGACAATAAGTTTAATTGAGATGTTAATTATATGAACTGTTCTAGGAAAAATAGTGATGATGCTGTGAATATCACTCAATATTCATACCACAAGGTATTCCAGATTTTTCAAGTTTTTGTACAAGTTGTGACTATTATTTTCTGCTAATGGCTTAAATTAACAGCATCTTTTCTTTTCATCTTTCTATTTGGAGTTACGATGCATCCACCCACCAAATTAAAATTCAGAGACAAAACTGCAAAAGTAGAGTCATTGTCTCATTTAATACATTCTATTTGTTTTCAGAGCTGGTTTTTTTTTGAGTAAATGAAAATCCTTTGTCTTGCAGATTGTTGAAGGTGGTGTATTGCCACTCTTAACACGGATGCTGCAATATGACGATGTCCGTGAACAAAGCTCAGCTGCTCGAATTCTATGGACACTCTTATTCGATGAGACAGTTCGTGAGAAATTTGTTAAGGATGAACAAGAATTGGTGACTCTGTTGGAGAATCTGAAAGACAGCAAAGATAAAACTGTCAGTAGCAATGTAAGAGGAGCTCTTTGGTTTGTTACTGGGGCTAGCCAAGTGACAGAATCGGATAGTAAGTAACTGCCTTACCCTTGTCATTGTCCAAACAGCAACATATTTTGTTGTTCCCTTCAATGTTTGGGCTTCTTCTGAGATACCTACACTAATTTCAACTGTGTGTATTATCTCTTTTCCAATCATCCTGAATCATTTTTAAAAAGAAAAAATGTTGACACTATAAAATGATGGAAAACAAAATGTCATGCTTATTCATTGTATCTGAGTTTTGTTTTTCAAAAATTTATAATTTATTTTTCTAATTTAATCTTTCCAAAACTCTTCTGAGACCATTGAAAATCATTCCTGGTATCCTGAAGAAGCATGATTGACACTTATATAAACTTACATAGATTTTTATGCTAGAAAGAAAATGTTTATTTATATTTTAAAAAATCAATAAAAATTAAAAAAATTAAAAATAGTCAATTTTTCTTTTCAAAAATGTTAATGTTGGAAAAAAAATCTGTATTACCTAAAAAATTCTAATACTTTGATGTTTTTAAAAAAAAGTGATGTTGGGAAATATGAAAATAATATCACATTTATTAACCACTTGGGAATGGCTGATAAAATATCTCTTGAGAAATTTCTTTGTTCTGGGTCTTCTTACTCTGGTATTAAATTGGATAATGATTCAAGACATTACATAGATGTTGAAGAAGGCAGTGAAACGGTGAATATCCTGTAGCTGCTGATATTGGGTTGGCCAAAAAGTTTGTTCTGTGTTGCTAGAATGCATTTGGAGCATTTAGATTTAACTTCATTCAAAAATTGTCATATTTTTGTTTATTGATTCTAACATTGAAGATAGAAATAAAATAAGCAACATTTTCAGCACATTATGCTTTTTTAATGTGACTCAAAAAAAGATTTGTGCAATTTATGAAGGAGGGATTTTGAAGAAAGGTTTGCAAAGTTACATGCCGAAGATTTCTTACTGAATGATCCTCCTTGGTTGGGTAGACCAGTTGAGGTTGATAGCAATCAACTGAAGACATTGCTCAATATTATATAATGCAGGAGATAGTCAACATACTCAAAATATCCAAATCAAGCACTGAAAATCATTTGCACCAGCTTGGTTATAGTAGTTGCTTTGATGTGTGGCTTCCACATAAATTAAGTAAAAAAAACAAAAAATCATTTGTGACAGGCAATGAAAAGTGGATAGTTTAAAACAACATGGAAGGCAAGACATAGTGGGACAAATGAAATGAACCACCACTAACCATACAAAAGGCTGGTCTTCATCCAAGGAATGTGAGGCTGTATATGGCGGGATTAGAAAGGAGTCTACTATGAGCTCCTTCCAGTGAAGCAAATGATTGGTTCCAACAAGTACAGCTCCTAATTAGACCAATTGAAGGCAGCAATCAATGAAAAGTGTCCATCTATGCTTCAGATTACCATTTATTGTGGTCTTTACAGAATTCTATTAATGAAAATATTTCAATTACCTGGAAGACTGAAAAAGGCACCTAGAGCAGTTCTTTGCTGAGATAGATAAAAAGTTCTGTGAGGATGAAATTATGAAGTTGCCTGAAAGGTGGTAAAGGATAGTGGAACAAAATGGTATATGTGTTGTTCAATAAAGTTTATGTTAAAAATAAAAATAATTAACTTTTATTTTTACTTAATAAACCAAACAAACTTCTTGGTCACCCAATAGCATTGCAAAATCTACTAATGCTTAATTGTACTATTGGAAGTTACCTCTGTGTTAGTAAGACTTTAACAATTTGGTTGAAACTTCTGAAAAGGAAATCATTTAAGCAATTTGCTATTTCAATACACTACAGGTTGAGCATCTCAAACCCAGCAACCTCAGGAACGAGGGTGTCACGAGTCTTGGGTGTAGCATAGGCTAGGCCTAATTTTAGTACTACAGGGTCGGGTCATTAACACTACAAAGTTACATGAATAGCCCAGAATTTAAGAGTACACTGATATTAACAAAATACTAGACTACACCTTTAAATAAGACAAGCCTGGCTGCTGCAGGGTCAAACTCCACTCCTACTTCTATTTCAACTGAAGATGATTACTATAACTTTTGTACTGTATATATAATAAATAAATTCATAAATATATTAGATGTGTCGGTTTAGCTCAGTTGGTAAGAGAGCCACCTACCAATGACTCGGTTGTGATTTCAAATCAAGGTAGGGAAATGTTAATTTTATATATCGGTTTGGTTTAACTTGACGTGTAGACAAACAGCAAAGAGTTTACCCTGAATTAGGTGAGGATTGTTCTTGTTCTTCTTGTTGTTACGGGGGGTAAATAAAGTCAACTCCAACTTGGACTGGAGTTTGACAAAATAAATTGTAATAATGTATTTATTTACCTTTTATTCCTCCTTCCAAATGAAGGTAGCGGTGCTGGTGGGTGTTTACATTTTTTTTTCTCTGAGCTATTTGCAGGCTGTCTAGACATTATAAGAAAAGAATGCAACCGTCACTAAACACTTAAATGCACCTCTAGGTAATGCTGACAAAGTTAACAACAGACTGGCAGTGACGCTCAGTTACCACACATAGATCATGGCTGGGTTGGGTCGGTATCATTGGGTGTGGTGGGTCACTGGGACTACTGTAAGTTGTGCTGTCTCATACCAGGGTGCAGTAAACTCTCACTCAGTACACCTGCCCGGAATTTTGAATGGGGTTTGGACATTTTTATAAATAATAGTAAATAATTATTTGATTCTTTAAAATAGCTGGGTTTCAGATGTTACCAAGTTTCAGATGACCGAGTTTGAGACACTGAACCTGTAGTAGGATTAGCTGTGTGAAGCGAGCATGAGGCAAACTCTACGATTCTCACAACCCTTTGCCTTAGACCATTGACAATCATTCCTGGCATCCTGAAGAAGCATGATTGACACTTATATAAACTTACATAGATTTTTATGCTAGAAAGAAAATGTTTATATTTTAAAAAATCAATAAAAATTTAAAATAATCAGTTTTTCTTTTCAAGAATTTTAATGTTGGAAAAAAAATCTGTATTGAAAAATTCTAATACTTTGATGTTTTTAAAAATAGTGATGTTGGCAAATATGAAAATAATATCACATTTATTAACCACTTGGTTATAAGATATCTCATGAGAAATCTCTTTGTTCTGGGTCTTCTTACTCTGGCAGTGAATTGGATAGTAATTCAAGACATTACATAGATGTTGAAGAAGACAGCGAAGCAAGTTTGTTTTTGATTGTATTGTAACAACTGGTATTTCAGTGTGCATTTTTTTAAAGAAAAAATTGTACTGTATCTGCCGCTAGAAGAGAACAAAAGGGTGTACATTTCAACCGAGTGAAAGAAAAGATGAATAAGATAATTTAGTCAATATATATTTCAACAAAGAAGAAGAAAGGAGAACAAAAAGACATGCATGGTGTGATGACTTGGGCTTCGAAGGAAGTCACAAAGTCAAACAATATATATAAAAGACAATCTACCTAGAAGAAGAAGACCTGGAAATAGAATTTAGTGTTCCTTGGTTCTAAACAGGAAAATGTTCATGTGAGACTAAATGAATCTTTTTTTTGTTTGGAGTCTTTTGTGTGTTATACAAAAATGGAAATATAGATATCTGCAGATGTACAGATATTACGATGGCGTTCGGCTGAAGTGCATATAACTTGATCTTGGGTTAATGTTACAATAAGTGATTTTCATCTTGTTTCTTCTTTGGGTAAAAGTATTTGAAAATTTGTCTATAAGAACAGAGTAGAAATTTGTCTAGAACAGAGTAGAAATTTCTAGAAGAAATTCTGTCTGCAGAGCTTTGGCTTTTGTTTTTGGGTCGATGGCTCATTTTGGATGTTTTTGGGTGTCCGCTGTCACTTTTCCAGGGGTTGAGGGGCAAAAGGATATATTCAGAATATATCTTAGCAGCAACCCTGTTACCAGTGAATAATAATACCATCTTTTTATATAAGTATATTAAGTTGGGGTTACATGAAACTATTTTACAGCACCATTATCCTTTATTGACTATTGACTATAAGGTTCCAACTTTGAAAACCCCTTGCTCCAGTGAGAAGGCCTGATCCAGAGGGATGCCTGTCACCTTGGTGTGCAGCTAGGAAAGAGAATTAATTCTTGGTGCCAATTTGCTTTTAAATGGTTCTGACGTCAGTGAAAGGGAGCTAATTTCTGTTTAATTTGCATATGATCCCAACAGCATCTTGGCTAGATGCGTGTCTTGGAAATAAATTTTCTTTGCTAAATATTGTGTATGTGATAAGTAAAAATGCTTGTCACTTTGGTCAGCCATTTTCTTCTAATTGAAAACAGATCAGAAGACAATCTATTTTGAGATTTTTTACTTTCCTGTAACATTGTTAGAAAATAGAAGGGACTGGGAGATTTAATAAAAATGTTTAAGATTATGCGTAATTTAGAAGTAGTAAACCCTGATGTATATTTTTTACTAGAAGTGGGTACAGGGGACTGAGAGGCCACACATATACGGTAGAAGCAAATAGAAATAGATTGAATATTCGTTTTTAGGAATAGAGTGGTGGGACTATGGAATAGAATACCCGAATATGTAGTGCTATCAACAGATGCAAATGATTTTAAGATGAATTATGATGTTTATTACACCAACACAAAGGTTTAAGGCTTTAGATATTGTGTAAATATGATTGTTATGATGTGTGCTTGTATATACAAATTGTATACTTTTTTTTTCATTTTAAAATAAAATGAATTTTATGCTAAAAATGAATTCAATTTAGAATAGTTAAACCTTCACATTTTTCAGAGGAAACTCTTCGAACAAGAACAAAAACTCATGTCTTCATTAGTTATTCACAAGTAGACAAAGAAAGTGTGTGGAGAGTACGTGACAGGTTAAAGGTAAGAACTTCTTTTTAATAAAAAACAATATTGGGATACCAATTAATCTTTTTAGATCATTTTTCTTATTTTTATTAATTTGATTTTTAGCCATTTCTCTACTCTATAGATACAGAAATGTTAAACAGATATTGAACTTGAAAATTAATTCCAATACAAGAAACATCATTTTGCTTAAATTAAATTTGCTGCTTGCTCTTGAAAAGAAGTTGGTAAAAATTTTGATATTGAAGCATTATTAACAAAAACTTCCACTAAAAACAACAGCTGGTTCTTAAATTTTACAATGTTGTGAAAATATTTTTTATGGCTTTTTGACATGGTAAAGAATAAATATTGAACTAGTTAAGCTTCTTACAAAATAAAGGAAAAAAAATCAACACAGTTTTTATTTTATTTTCTGAAGGAGGAAGGCTATCAACTATGGATTGATGTTGACTGTATAAGTGGATCAAACTTACAAGCCATGGCTGAAGGGATTGAAAATGCTGCTGTTGTTTTAATTTGCATGTCTGAGAAATATAAACAGAGTCCAAACTGTCGCACAGGTAAGAATGCTTGCCTCTCAAATATTTGTTTCATTAATCACTAAAAGAAAAATGTCTCTCACCAATAGTTCTTCAGCTTAATATTTGTAGAAAAACGTCTAATCTAAATTATTTTTTAAAACAATATCAATTAAAAAATGTTAAAATTGATGATAAAATCATTACTATAGGAAAAAGTAATGTATCCAACCCACCTTTATTATTCAAACATGGACATTTCCAAATTTATTTTCTACAAAAATATTCCTTATAAAATCATATAGACTAGAATATTAGATAAATACAGTTGATTCCGGTTAATAGGACCACATTGGGACCAATGATTTTGGACCTGGCTGGTCCAATTAACCGAACAAGGCGAATAGTTTTTATGAAAAGATATTTATAGAAAACTCTTGTTTGAAGAATAACTGTTGCAAGGGAGTCAACCACAACATAACACCATATATTTTTGAGAGTTTGGTTATTTCACATTGAAGAGTCACAAGCTAGAAATATTTGAAAGATAGTTTTTTTTTTTAAACTAAAAAATATATCAATCTTTATTATTATTGGATGAAGTATGTAACTGTTATTCACTGCCATAGAAACAGTGGCCTGAATTAATAAGTTGTATAAAAACAACTAAAATTAGGATGAAGGTAAAAACTAGTCAAATTTAATAAAGAGTGGTGTGTTACAATACTTCATCCAATAATAATAAAGATTGATTTATAAAAAAGACTGCTAATCCATGAAGACTTTGTGGCTGATTGGTAAAAGCAGCTAGGCATAAACTAGTTTCTCTCTGGCAATGAGGGTGTGAGTTCGATTCTCACCAAAGGCTTACTCTTTATTTCTGATTTATTTATGATAAAGGAAATATTGGATTTAATTACAAACATTATGCCTAAAAGATTTCAAGAAATATGAATTTTAAGTATTACAAACCAATTTTGGAGCAGCTAAACCAGACAATTGCTGATATAGCAATGCTATATAAAATGGCAGTTGTCCTTCTTGTTGTTTTTTACTGCAAACTTCTGTTTTTTACTGTTTACAAATGTCAGAAATTTCTTAAAATTATCATTATGGATAAAGAATAAATCTTTCTGTTTGCAATCAGCTTTTATGAAGCAAGAAAATTAAAGAATTATTTCAGTCTGAGTATGAATTTTCAGCAGGATATTGCTCATGTGATGCAAAATTCACAATTATAATGCAGTAAACCCTATTTTTTCCAATACATTCCTACTGCACCTCTTTTAATTTAATAGAAAAGTGCCTTTTCATTTTGTATATCCATAAATTTGGTCTTGTTAGAAAGCAGAATTTACTGCGGTAGTTTCAAATTATGGCTACTGGTTTGAGAACTATGACATTGTTTACTTGTATTTGTGCCAGTAACCAGACAAGTCGGTCATGGACATATCAATATTTCAAATCCGGACATTTCGGACGCGTTTCATTTTTAAAGGTGAAAATGACTATCTAGACGGAAATATATAAATCTAATGCAATTTACAATAATAATAAGTTACTTCATGTTTGTTGTTTAATGTTTTTTATATCTTTTTTCAACTTTTGTTTTAACACTGTTTTCTATGGAAACTTTCATCATATTACAGCAATTCGTCACGTGGTTCACTTATTGTTATTGTTGTCAGTTGTATACCTATTTAACAAAATGTTTTTCTATTTTTTATCAAATATTCGACCAGTAAGATCGTAAACGTAAAACATTTTAATTAAATCAAATAAAAAATTAAATAACATTACTCGAAAATAAACAAGCCAACTTGTCCGTGGCCAACTTGTCCGTGGCCAACTTGTCCAGGCCGAACTGTCTGCGGCCGTCTTGTCTGGGTCGAATTGTCCGCAGCCAAGTTGTCCATGGCCGAATTGTCCAGGCCGTATTGTCTGTAGATGACTCGTCCGGGCCGAATTGTCCTAGATTCATTTGTGCCATATAAAAAAATAGGAGAGATCGTGGAGACTTAATAGAAATGTTCAAAATGTTTACTTTTTCATAAATGTTTGCCTCAATTTTTCATTTTCTATGAATGTTTCTATTTTGTTTTTGTTCTTTTCCTGTGACTCGTTTTCCAGAGGCTGAATACACTTTCCGATTACGTAAAGACTACATTCCAATGATGATGCAAAAGAAATACAATCCTGATGGCTGGTTAGGTGCAATGCTTGGAGCAAAGCTATTTTTCGACTTTAGTGGCAAATATCCTTTTGAAAAAAGTTTCAGTGGCCTTATCAAAGAACTTCGTGGACGTGGCCGATATTCTCCAAGTCAAAGTCAAGGTAAACCAACTTTGAAGATTTTTTGATGAATACATTTTTTGGAATTTAAATGACAATTGGCAATCAAAACACTTGATTGAATATGTATAGTTAAGAACTATAAGTAGACAGGTCTGGTTAGTCACTCAGTAGAAACCGTCACATGGCCAATGTATTTTGGCAGCATGCCGTGTTAGGGGTGATCAATTAAAAAAATGGAAAAAGTGATTATCAATGAATAAATTATTTCTCTCACCTTTTGTTGGGTGGTGATCACTAAAAAAAGTCTGAATTTTCAAAAAACAAGTGTGAATGCTTCCAGACACAAACTAAGAGACCAGTTTAGCATAAATTTACATTGCAAATTGAACTCCCTACTATGCGCCTATTGGGGGCAGGTAAAAAACAGGCATTTATTCTAGACATGAAAAAGAGTAGGTATTTAAAGTTTTAGCCCTCTAGCTCCATTGGTGCAGCCTGTACATGTGATACATACATAGCCAGCCAGACCAGCTTAAAAACTGGAGAAACCTATGTTGACAGTTTTGGTTGAAGGTTTCTAATAGATATGAACCTAGTGAGATGATTTGGATAAATACTAATTAAAATGAAATAGATGCTAATAAAAACTAGATAGGGAAAACATGCAGTTGAACACATTTTACTAATCACTAAATATTTTTGCTAAATTTAAACTGCTACTTATAAAAGGTTATATTTTATTTATCACTAATAAGGCTTAATATTATTTTGATGTAACAAACATTGTTGCTGAATAATAGGTTTACAGAAAGTTTATCTTCAAAAGTTACAAAATATATTCAGATGAACTGGTGGATTTTTATTTTCTAGTTAGTGTTTAAAGTAACTTGAAAAGCTAAAATTATAGTGCAATTATATTGAAAAGATTTTTTTTAATTAAAAAAATATCTGCTGTGTACACTGCTCTTTTTAAAAATTATTTTAAAATGATATGAAAACTGGGATTTGTAGATTTTGACAAGTTTTTAATAATGAACATGTCCTAAATTTGATGTTTGTATTCAGTTTCAGCAAAGCTTTGTACTATTTAAAAATAAATTTGGTATTTATCAATGAATATAAATGATTAATTTTCACAGCAACTGAATTATGAAAGCATCAAGAAACAATCTTTTTCTATTGTAAACAGAAAATGTAGCATAATTTAATATAGATATAAGTATGATGAAATGCTAACAAATTTGTTAATTAAATGTAGACAGTAACTTTTGTATGGTTTGTGTTATTTATTTATGAAAAGAGAATCCTTCATTATGGGGAGATTTGTACTATAGTTCATAGTTGAATAAAAAGAAAGGTATTTCTGTCTGAATTTTTCAGATGATCGGATCATCAATATGTATTGATTTTTTTCGGATTGTTGTCCACATCTTGGTTCATCTTTTGAACAGAACCTTTCGGCTGTTGTACCCTATGGCTGTCTTCAGGTGAGTCTCATATATGGGGAGGGTTTGGAGTGTTGGGACTTCGAAGCTTGGGGTCAGAATGTTCTCATTCCGTTGTCTATTTTCGGGTGGGAGAGTTCCCTAGGTCATAATCATGTTGTGTCCATTTTTGGTTTTATAATGATATGTCCATATTTTGTTTACAAAAAAGGACTGGTGTTATCCCCCTTACACCTGTAAATAAATAAACATACTTCTGACCACTAGAAAAAAAAGGGATTAACTCCCCCCTTACCACTCACCATTTCCTAAGAACACTGAAAAAAAAGATTCCAAGATGGCGACATGTGAAGTCAGCGAAGTAACCCCTTAAAAACGTTTCTATAACACTAAAAATAGACAGCAACAGAATTAAGACCCAGGGAACTCTTGCATCTGAAAATAGACAGCAGAATGAGGACATTCTGCCCCCCTGCTTTGAAGGGGTCCCAACATTCCAAACCTTTCTCATTTATGACACCCAC
This sequence comes from Architeuthis dux, assembly GCA_006491835.1. NCBI lineage: Eukaryota > Metazoa > Mollusca > Cephalopoda > Oegopsida > Architeuthidae > Architeuthis > Architeuthis dux. The sequence continues at coordinate 1,255,350 of VCCN01002162.1, read as the reverse complement.
CTGAAGAAGGCTGTAGGGTACAACGGTTGAAACGTTTTGTTTAAAAGATGAACAAAGATGAGGACAACAGTCAAAAAAAAAATCTATGCATAAAAAAGTTGGCAAAGTATGACGACTTAACTGTCAAAAATGGATTGCATCATAAGGACTGATTTAACTAATCACCGCTAAAGAAGCTAACATTTTTTTTTACTATCCTACTAAGCTGGCACAGCAATGACTGTTTGAGTTTTAGTAAAAAACGATTATTTTATTTTATTTTTTATTAAATCAAGTATTGTCAACCATTTTTATTAATTTTTGACTACTATTTACATTCATCCTAATTTTTTGTTTGTTTAATCACAATTTCAGTAAGTCTGACACAGCAATGTTATTGTTTTGGTTTTAGTAAAAAAAGCGATCGATTATTTTATTATTTAATTTTTATTTAGACAAATAATTTTAAACCATTTTTATTAATTTTTAACTACTATTTGCTTTCTTAACTTTTAGTTTTTTAATTACAATTCAACTTGGTTTTAGTAAAACAGCTATTATAATCCGTTCATTGTAAACCATTTTACATATTGTGATTTTTTTAAAAACTACTAAAAATTAATAAAAATGGTTTACAATACTTGTTTGTCCAAAAGTGTGTGATGATTGAGCAATTTCCCAAATCCCCACCCCCATATACCATCTATCAAAAACTTTGATCCACATAATTCTGTGATACTTGCACACTAGATACAGCATAAATTCCATGCAAGAATTCCTAGGTTTTATGATAAATGCAAGGATGCACTGGGACACATCGTCAGTGATGTTCCTAAGGTCTTTGGGTGTATCGGGTCTTTCAACATCATACACCCTCACTCAGGTGACCCAGTAAATACAGCATAAATTCCATGCATGAATTCCTACATACTCTACTCTCCATAAAACCTAACAGTGGTGTCTTGGCCTCACTAAATGCTGAAAACCGGTTCACCAATGCACCTGAAAAATTTCAACACATGAATTCCTACATACTCTACTCTCCATAAAACCTAACAGTGTTGTCTTGGCCTGGCTAAATGCCGAAAACCTGTTCACCAACGCACCTGTAAAAATTCAACGCATGAATTCATACATACTTTACTCTCCATAAAACCTAACAGTGGTGTCTTGGCCTCGCTAGATGCTGAAAACCTGTTCACCAACGGACCTGTAAAAATTCAACACATGAATTCCTACATACTCTACTCTCCATAAAACCTAACAGTGGTGTCTTGGCCTCGTTAGATGCTGAAAACCTGTTCACCAACGGACCTGTAAAAATTTGACGCATGAATTCCTGGTGCTAAGTCAAAACATCCAATGAACAAAACGTCCAATGCAAAAAGGTCCAATGAACAAAACATCCAATGCAAAAAGGACACATACGCAATATAGACACACACATGCTAGATTATTAATGTTGCAATACATGCTTAGCTTTCATTCATAAGAGGACTTTAGGTTGATACTTATTATGGACAGTTATCTCTTAATTAACGTGGTTTTGTTTAACACGAGTTTTACTTAACGCGGTTAAATTAATAGCGACCACCCCTTTCAGTCATGCTATCAAAATAGTGTTTCTAGTTACGTCTGCAGCCACTACTCTCTCTGTGCATTGAGACCAATAGTAGAACTACTATAACAGAGAACTGTTTACATTTGTCATTGTAGTACTTTATATTACAAGCCAGTTTTCTTTTTTTTCTTTCGTAATTTAGAGTCTATTAAACAACAAATAATGTATATGGATTTTGATATTGGACCTTTTAAAATCTTGAAAGTAAATGTTGCTAAAAACTAATTTAATGTTGTTAATAAACATTTATCTCACATAGAGTATCATATTCTGTACTTTATAGAGTAGCTAGCTACAGTTAAATATGTTCAGTCGCTAATAATCGAGCATGGATAAATTGTAATTTTTACCATTGATTGTTGTATTTATTTAACGCATCTTTGATATACGCAGTACCATCTGGGGATTAATTAATCGCATTAATCAAGGGGAACCTGTTCAGTTCAGTTCAGTTCAGTTCAGTTAGGTAGACTATAGAACCCATAATGTAGACCAAACACATCCCTCTAGCATGTGTGTGTATGTTGCATATGTGTATGTGTGTGTCATTTTTGCATTGGACGTTTTGTTCATTGGACATTTTGACCTGTATCTGAATTCCTACATACTCTACTCTCCATAAAACCTAACAGTGGTGTCTTGGCCTTGCTAGATTCCGAAAAACCTGTTCACCAACGCACCTGTAAAAATTTGACGCATGAATTCCTACATACTCTACATTCCATAAAACCTAACAATGGTGTCTTGTCCTTGCTAGATCCTGAAAACCTGTTCACCAATGTCCCCGTAAAAGTAACTATAAGCATCATTTCCCAGTGTGTGTATAAATACTCCTACCTCCCACCTTCAAAAATCAAACCCACTACCTTTCACAAGCTTCTGCTGGATTGTATTACTAGTGTCACCTTGTACAGGCGTGCTGGACGCAATTTGGGGAAGCTTTTCAGAAAGGGCATTTTACAACATATATTTTTATTGTGATGTTAGCCATCACAATAAAAATATATGTTAAAGTTTGGCTAAAGTTTTCATTTCCAGCTAAATTTATTGCTAAAAATGTTTTTTAATTTTTAATACATAATAAAAAGTGCACTTATCCAATAAAATAGCTAAGACTACAGAACAAATTATTAAAGAAAATAAAACATTTTACTATTAAAATTACTAATTATTTTTTAAATTGACCAGATTTCCGGCTATTGTAGAATTTTATCAGATAAATTGGGAAAAAATCAGCCAGATCTAGCCGATAAATTAGAAAAAAATCAGCTAGATCTAGTCCATAAATTGGAAAAAAATCAGCCAGATCTTGCTGAAAAATGGTTAGTTTGGCAACACTGTGTTGTCTACAATGGAACAACAGACTTTTCGATTGGGTTCAGGAACATTTTGTCATATTCTATGGCTCACCAACCCTTTGAAGATCAAAAGACGAAATTAATGACATCTTGTTTGTTTCATAACGTGAGAGCAATTAATTTGACGAGACCCAGTTGCTGATTAGAAATAAATATTTGATTTAGTATGCCTTACACTTTCCTTTATAAAAATTTAATTAATTTCTAAACTGCTTATGAGTCAAGCATTGGGCTTTGTTGTTGCCTCCCACGTCATAAAACATCCTTTGGTTTTTCAATTTCTGAAATTTTTAATTTTAGAAACACCCTACAGCTTATGAATCAGATAATACAAGACGACTTTTCACATGTATACAAAAATTCACACAGGAAAGTAACTCTAAAGAATCACTGAATTCAACAAAGAGTAATGTGTTAGGCATCACAAATATCTCTGAGTTACTTAGAAGACATTTTCACATCTTCTTGGTGGAAAATTATTTCTCAGACTAAATATTCGTGCCAAGTGTTTTATGAAATAATCTCTGGAGACCTCTAATTGGCCCATACCAGAAACACAAGTTGCCAATTGGCTATCTGAGACCTGAAAAATACAAAATGGACAGAATACTTCAATTTAAAAAAAATGGCGATTCTTTGTGTCAAATTTTCCTTGGCCCCCTTTTTTCAATTTTTCTGTTAAAAATGAATGAATGAAAAATGAATGAAGACTTCCAATAAAGCCACACATTCAATAACAATTATTAACGACTTCGATGAGTCTTAAAACAATTCTTATACCTTTTTTCATAAAGGACACACAGCTTCACCCACTGACCTCATGAAGGTAGGTGGCCAGCTGTCCCCATTGTTCCTGCCCTTCTATGACTACAATGGAAATATGTACTCACAGACCGACGTAGTCACAATGGGCAGTCCTTTGGGTCCAAGGATAGTTAATTATTACTTGTCCCATAGTCTTCACAAACCTAGCTAAACCCACAATCGACGTTAGATACATTGACAACATTTTCATCCTAACAGCTTCAATGAAATTAAAAACCTAAAAGCTTCATTCAAAAATAATGTGGTCCTCAAACTCACTTATAAATTCAATATTAAAAATATGATCCTCTTTCTCACTGAATGGCACTATTTGGCATAGCCGGTTTGGCATGAGCATTTAGGCGTTATCTGTTTTGGCGTAAGCCATTTGGCGACTGATATTTTGACATTAGGAAACATAAATGAGAGTTTTTATTTAAATTTACTCTCATATTTCAGTTTGGAGTAAATTAAACAGTAAACAGAACGTTCAAGAATTGCAATTTAATTAAAAACAAAAACTGATTTACATTCGATCGACTTTTTATTTTACTTAAAAACAAAACATAAATTTTGAGCAATTTTACATTAAAAACCTTAAAAACTATTTACATAAGACGTTGAAGTTGGAGTTTTTTTAGTCATATTTATTAGACTTTTATTTCTATTTAAATTAAAATAAGGTTGGGGGGGGTTCAATCTACAATGTAAGTTTATGCTAAATTGGCCCATTAGTTTGTGTCCATCCAGCATTCACACTTGTTTTCTGAAAATTCAGACTTCTTATTGATCCAACAAAAGGCAAGAGAAGTAACTTATTCATCGATCACTCCTTTTTCCAACACGGCATGCTGCCAAAATATGTTGGTCATGTGACGGTTTCTATTGCTGGTTTGTGATTTTGAGCTTTACTTGTTGCCCCGTTATTGTGACCTTGTGCCAGAGTAGGTTACATTTAGTAAATATCTATTTCATATATACTATATATTCTTATAAAGCTTTACATAAAAAATTAAATGTTATAACATGTCTCTATAATAAAGTTTTTTCTAATGTTTTAACATGTCTCTATAATAAAGTTTTTTCTAATTTTTTTTTTCCTGTTCCTTTTGGACAGAAAATATCACAGAACATGCAGACAAATGCCGAGACCACACTGACAGCAGTCTCAAAGAAGGCACATCTTCACCCAAACAGAAACAAACTGAACAACTTGTGGTTAAAATTGCAAATTGTATTTCTCCCGTACATGAAATGGCAAATGAACAAGTTGTACAATGGCTTCAAGAAAATAAACTGGATGCGTGAGTAAAAAATGTATTAGATCTATACTTACACCAAAAAAAAACCCTGAAAAAATGTATTAAAATAAAGAAACTACTAGAATGTAAACTAATACGGCTGCCGATCAGAATGAAGGATGTGTTTAAGGGTGTTATTTGGACTTCTGTCTTCCGGTTGAGTTTTGGTAGCTCAATTGGTAGAGCAAATGTAAACAGTGCTTCCCATTGGAGATTTGAGTTTGAATCCCATCTAAGGCTTATTCGTTATTTTCTGATCAACACTGTTTACTCTTTCTCTCCGGCAGTAAGTAAAAGTTGCAATAAAAAGCAACTAATAAATTAAGAAGAAGGTAAAACAGTAGTCATAAAGATTTTAAAATAATAATAATTTATAATGCTTAATCTAATAAAGATTTAAAAAAATGTATACATACACCTGTTTGCATGGAGATTAAATGCATCTGGGTAGAAAAACAGAAATGTTTAATCATCAATGCGAAAAGAACCTCAGTGAGATTTAAAGGGTAGATAACTTGTTAAATTGCTTACAAATGTATTTTATCATATTGCTGTTACAAAATAATTACATCTATTCACACATTGTACCTATTTACTCTGTTTTGATTCAATGTTTGGTTCAAAATGTTGCCTAACTCAGCCTTATTTTATTAGTTAGAAACTAACAGCGAATGAGTGACTAATTTCAAGTGGACAGCAGATGCAATCTCCTTTTAGTTGATTATGCAGATGCATCAGTCATATTTCTGACTTTTGTATCTTTAACCACACGTTATGTCAGAAACAATATACTTCTCTACTTTTATACTTCAATAGAAAGGTTTTTTTTAATGAATAATAGACCATTCTTGCAAATTTTCTTCTAATCTCAACTGATAAGTAAATAAATTTGATATCTAATTTCATTTTTTCTGTAATAATGAAATGAATGGTTACAGAAATAACATTAGATTTCCTTATTACAGATGTGTTCAAGCTTTTGCCCAATTTGATGGAGTAATGCTGTTACAACTGAATGAAATGAGAAAAGAGGTAAGAAACAGTTCAAGAGCAATATTCAAACTGGGAAAATCTATTCAGTAATTCAAGTTTATCATTTTATAAACATATCAAAAAGTCTCTCTCTTTATATATGCCACTTTGGTTGGTTACTTTTTTTCTGAGAGCGACAATATGAAGTATCACTTTCTGACATTTATTAGTCTAGATACGTTCTAGCACAGTTATGACGAGAAATGCTCTGTATGAGAGTCAATGTTAAAAATGAAAATTATTTTCAATATCTTATTAGAATAACTCCTTTAGAGTATTACTCAAAATAAAGATGAATTTAAAAAAATATTAATTATCTAAGATACTGTATAAGTCTGACAGTCATAAGATTATAAGCTCAATTCTTCAAATATTTCAATTAATTTAGAGACTTTTAATTAATATTTGGATGTTATTAGTGTATTATTGCAACCGTAATGTCATAAAGACAATTTTTACATGTTCATAAATTCAGCTAATGTTTACATTGACTAAAACAGTTATTCATTGGTCAGCAAGAACATTGGAGGAATCAATTTTATTCTAGTTATTATAAACCATTCTTATAAACCATATAACTTTCATTTGAAAACTGAAAAGCTGCAAATATATCAAACAATACCAAAATATTGTATTGTCTATAAATTTGAATCATTAACGTTCCAAAATTTATTCGGACAATTGAATCTCTTCTTTGCATCCTTGTTATTGTCAACACAACATTTCAGCCAATCCATTCTTCAGGCCTGGCTGGAGAAAAATGGTTTGCTTCTTTTCTTGGATTCTACATGTGATGAGGGCTGATGAATGGATTGAACAAAACATTGTGTTGACATCATCAAGGATGCAAAGAGATTTAATTGTCTGAAAAAAATTTGGAATACCAAAATATTCTTCCTTTAATAGATTGTCTGATTTGAGTTTAGTTTTTTTAATTGAGAATCTTTTCATCTTTTATTTTTAAGGCTCCAGAATTCTTTTACAAAAGCTTGGAGAAGAACCTGAACATGTCATTAATTGAAATTCTGCGATTCACTGCTGCTTTGAAAAGTCTGAAGGAATGAAGTTGCATCAAGATTTTTACAACTTTTACAACTGCCTTAGTTCCAGAATGAAAGTTGCTGATCTCACTGCCAACACAATTTCAATCCAAATGACGACAGGCCTTTATTACATAAGCAGCAACAATATAAATATATGGATAAAAAACAAATATCCTTTCTTTGAAGAGAGAAAGAGAGAGGGAGGAAAATAAAGCACAAGGAATAGACATTTGATTGGGTTGACTAATTTATTTTCAACATAAAATCTGTTATTGGGTTATTTAACAAGGAAGCCCATTATAATTGGGAATGATTCACAGATGCCCTTAAAGTTAAAGAATCCTATTTTGTTTAAGCTTTATCAAATTTTGTTCAACAACAAAACTGTTTAATCATTAAACCCTAGCTGGGAAACAGTTTTTTGTTATTAGATATTTATTGATAGATAATAATTTATTAACCTTTTTTAAAATCATAAATGAATTCATCCAACAAATGCTCAGAAAATCTGACAAATCATTATTTTATTCCTGAAAAAAGAAAGTGAATAATTCAGAATTTTTTAATAAAAAAAAATCTGCTGAAACTTAAAACAAGACAATTTTTTATTACAAATGAGATCGTTTTTTCCACCATGATTAGTTTCAGCTTGATAAATTTAAATTAAATTCATTTGTGTTGTTATCAGAATATACAAGAAGAAAATTGTAAATTCAAATCAGTGTTGAAAAGCTTTGATACCACAAATTTTAGTTCATCTTTTCTTGCAAATGAACAACAATCGCAAATCACTTGTGTTGAAACCTTCATTTCACTCCTGCACTTTTCCAGCTGAATGTTTGCCTTGTTTATTTCCACTTTTATTCATTTTAATTCATTCTTGGTCAATTCTTATTCTATTGTTGGGAGGTCATGGCTAATGACTTAAATACTCTGTATTACAAAATGGAAAAGAATAGACTTGATTTAAAATGGACTGAGATTTGTATACTAGCTAATATATTACATTCTTGTAAGTGTTGAATTTTACAAATTATGATCATTGTTCTTGTGGAATTTTACAGCAAAATTATTTAATCAAAATTTAATTCATATCGATGTTTTTGTTAATCTCTTGTTTACTGATGCTTTGATACTGAAAAAACTCATGTGAAATGCATTAATTCAAACAATGACTAAATAAATTGTCTGTTTTTTAAATAAATTTCTTTCATTTGTCAGCTGTGTGTTTTTCAGTCAAACAGATTAAGATTCAATGTCGGTGAAAAGTTGTCAGTCACAATAAGTCACATACAATTTCTGTCCTTTATTAACAGTTGCATGTGGCCATGACAGATTTGACTCATCTAGAAATATGAAGATACAAATATTGTCTTGGCAACCATAAGCTCTTTACTGGATACATATTTTTTATTCTTTTTACACATTTAAATATGTTTTACAATGAAAAGAATGTTATTTTCTATTTTACCTTAAAATGTGAAACCAATTAGTACATTAGTGAAGGGAGGAATCTCAACTTCATTGAGCTGTAATTTTGCAATTTCTAATCCAACCAGTGTTGCGAAGCACATAGGTGTAGCTGTGTAATAAAGCAAAACACATAAAATGTCTGAAAATATTCTATGAACCAGTTTCTTTTTAAGTGTGTAAGCACTAATTCCAGTCAATATCTTTAGTTTATGAGAGTAGATTTTGTACTAGTTAATGGCAATTTAGTGTACAAGACAGTCTTTGATATTATTGAATTCATTTTCTTTGTCACTGACTTTAGGTTCTTTGTTAACTCACACAAGTTTAGTTCTTTGATTGAAGCAGCAGTTATGTTCTACAAGTGTGAACTTTTTCTGAACTTGTTGCATTGTTGATGCTTGCCTTTATGAAAACTATATAAATAAAAAAAACATACTTGGGCTTGCTGTATAATGCTTGTCCCTTACTTTCTAAGTATAACCTAAAATCTCTTTCTAGTGGAATTTGATTGTAGCAATAGACAAATACACAGCATCACCCTCATATTTTGCCTCTGTTTTCTAACAGAATTGCAGTGACAATACTAAATGAAGATGATGATTGGCATTGGAGCAGAGCACATTTAAGTTTAGATTCATGCATTTCTGAAGGGGCATCGTTGCAGAATAATACATTTTTTTATTGATTTCTTGGGGTAAAATCTTGATGCTAGAATGCTTATTTCAAAAAGCAAAAACTGGCATTTAAGATAATTAGAAATTAATTTAGGGAAAGGAAAGCTGATTTTAAGCCAGGACAAAAGATAGTCTGTGTAGTATTGTTTTTAAAGCTTCAATATTTATGTGGTGTAGATATCTACTCAACATATCTTGAAGTTAAAAAACCCCATCTTTTGAAGAGGAAAACTAATGTGTCAAATAACAAAACAACTAAATTGCTTCGCTTTCTACTTCCAATGCAAAATACAAAACTTTTGTCCCAAACTAGTTTATGCAGTGCAAAGATATATGTCTAGGTACAGAAATCAGCCAAATAAAACATACAGTGTTAGAAAGTATCCCTAAATTAAGGAATGCTTTACAACAGGAACTATCTTGCCATGTTATTTAGGACTGGAACTATGTTATGTGTGTGTGTGTGTGTGGTTTCCTGAAAAAATCACTTTTCATATTGTGGTATTTCCATTTTTCTCTTTTAAACATTACTACAAATAAGTAAATAAAATGAAGAGATCTAATTATTATTTTCTGCTTGAGGGTATTAATTATTTCCTGGTTTTATTTTCATGTGATCAATCAGTGATGGATTTAATAAAACTGTTTCATGAGCTCAATTACAATCTGTACAAGTTGTTGTTTTTTTTCATTTTTGTAAAGAGATTATCTTTAGAGTGGCAACCAAGTACTATATAAATACATTCATCCTCATCATCAGCCATTTAACGTCCCTTGTTGGACATAGGCCTTTCTTGGGAAAGGTCTGCCAGTTTTTTTCACATCTGAGCATCATGGTGCCAAAACATTCTGAACTTGTCCACATCATCATGTCATCTTACTTTTTGCTGGCCACAATTTCAGCTATGATATCTAGGGATCCATGTTGTCTGATATCCTTGCAACATACAAGCCATTAGCAAATTTAAATGGCAATGTCCTTCCCATTAAATTTTCTGATGGCTTCTCGGATATCTCTGACACATTTTTTCTCTCTAATATATTGTGCTGTTTTTTAAAAATATCCAGAATGAGTTAAAAACTAGAGAAACAAACACAAATAAACAAGAACATATATCTATGGTATATTTAAAGCTATCAATAAAATAATCATTTTCCCTTCAAGAGGATACAGACCAAATTATAATTCCAACACACCTGCATAAGCATTTAACTATCTTAAAGTTAGAAGGTTGTATGTACTACACACAATAATATTGGGATTACGGTGTATCTTTTTTTGAATGGCCTCATTTTTGTGTAGTAACATGGGGAAAATACTAAACTTGTTTTCTTTGCTCACATTTTGTGCAAGTCCAAGGCGTCATAGTTTCAAAAGCACAAACAAATAGTGATAGTAAACATTGTGCACAGTTATTATTTAGAGCTATAGAAGGCACAGAGTATTGTGTTGCCGTGGTTGAGGAGTGGAATGTCAAACTACAAAACAATATCCTGAGACTGGTGAAGAGTATGAGGCAATACTGTGCCCTTTTATGTGCAAAAGAAACATCCATAATACACATACTAAAATTTAGAAACAAGCAAAAAATAAATCACGGGGCGGATTGGATAGCCAGGACACCGGGCAAAATCCAGATGGGCCGGTGATCTGTGAGCCGGTGCCACCTGGCGCTTAATGAGTAGGCTGATAACCTGATTTTTCTCTCTAGGTTCAATACTATTATGTGCTACTGTGTTTTGTGCCATAGTATTTTACCTGGCATTTGTGCTGAAAAGTTCTTTGTTTTTCTGACTTTGGACTACTTTGCTCCCAACTGTTGACCAAGTAACTATCTTACTTTGACCTCATTTATATTCTAGTTCCCCACCCGAGCTGCTAGCTTAATCCCCCTCTCATTTGTTTGTACGAAATATTGTTAGAATTGAGAGAGAAACAAAATGAAATAAGTAATAAACAAATAAGTAATCCATTTCAAACAATTAGCATGTTGGCCATAAGAATAGAGTGTGAAGCCGAAGAAGTTACAGAATACATTTACCTAGCGATAAAGCTAGAGAAAGACCATGGAAATGAAATAAGATGATGCGTAAATTATACAATCAATGCATAATACCAGCTACGACGTACAGGTGCAAAACCACTCGAAAACCAACATGGAACCGCACAGAGAGCAATGGAAATAGCAATGTTAGGAATAACTAGAAAAATATCAACATGGATCCGAGAGAGGACGAGGGTGAAGTCTATGTAAAGCTTGTGAATTACTATTATTTGTAGCTTGCTACCAAAAGCGGGTTTTGATGGGAAGAAGAAACACTGAGACAGAACGATGCTGATAGCAGCGTGCACGCGGTACTAGAGAAAAGATCCTTAGTCCCACACGTGTGTGCGTTCTTTATTTCCATTTCCACATGCATGACTGGAACTCACTTCTGTCATAGTCAGGAGAAATGGCAAGGGAGATAATTCTAGGTAGTTATCTCCCTTGTATTTATTTAGTGTCGGTGTGACATAACAGTATATCGTACAAGTAATTAAGCAACAAAAATGGTGATGAACATAGCGAGAAGGGACAACAGATGGAGCAAATTGGTGCCCGTGGGACAGTAAATGCAGTAGGAAAAGGCCAGACACAAGATGGAGAGATGATGAAAAAACACCCTGATTCGCTCTCTGTCTTTCTCTTACTCTGTCTCTACATGTTACTGACCTAACATTTTAAATCTATAAACCCACATTCATGAATGCTGATGACGTATTATATTTAGATCTGTAATTTTAGATAGCTTTAGATAAAAGATCTTTTTTTATTAGAAAAAGTTTGGCAGGAAATAAATCAGATTTTCTCTCTCTCTCTCGCTCTCCATATTACTGATATTATTAATGACCAAACATTTTAAATC
>VCCN01002162.1:1225253-1240101 GCA_006491835.1 Architeuthis dux | reverse complement strand
AGCTGCTTTCCAGGCAAGATGCTTATGGGGTCAGGCAATTGTATGTCGGCCACAATACCTGAATCCTGGGATTGAACAAAACATGTTGAGGGATGGAAGGTTTGCCAACAGCTGACGAAATGCAGATGTATGACCGAATGGAAGATGCAAATATTATCAGTTTCGCCTGAACTGCGCTGCACTTTTTAGCTGTGTGCCAGTTCTAAGGTTCAATAAATACACAATTATGCATCCAGATGCCTAATTACCATGAAAACTAAATCAAGTAAAATATTAGACAACCGAGACATAAAATGCTTCCAAAAATAATGAATAAATCCATCCTAGAATAGAATCTCCATGTTTTAAAATATAGGAATTGACCCCTCAAATACTAATTTTGGACAGTTTGCTTTGATTATATGAAGATAATTGCATCCAGTAGCCGTAATTTGGTGGTCATATTGGATTTTTGTTTGGTTAATGTTAATTTTTTAATAAGCAGCCTAAAGGTGAACCACATGCAAAATTTCATGCTTGTATCACAATCTTAACTATTTTGCAATTAGCTGCCACACTATTTGAATTGTGATACTATCGGTAGCAGAGTTTTAGAAGTAAGTAAAATATACCTTGGATTTTACAAGTGCATGAAAAACTAGCTAGGGGAAGATTTCAGATTAAATCATGAATCCACCTAGAAGATGTCAAGAAGAGGCTTGTTTATTTTAAAAGTCCACCCAAAAATTGAGTGAAATGGGAAGATTATTTTGTTCACACAGGAAATTCCAAGGCAAAAGATTGTTTGGATAAAAGAGGCCCGGAGTGACATTGATAGATGGGGGCCCTGCCGGGAAGTCTGACCAGATGTAAGACACTTCTGGCAAAGGGTTGGAAAATTAAAATTCCAATTGATAAAGAAATTTTAAGGACCACCCTTTTTCCACCTAGGCTAAGGGGGCTTGTAGCCAATTGCTGTTCACTGGGGTGACATGGGGATGTGCAGTGGGGACAGAGTGAGAAATCTAACCAATGGAATTGCAAGTTAGCTCCAGGAAGTGAGGGGTGGATGTTGAATTGAGTTGGTGGGACCCTCACATGTGGAGAGGGAGATTGATTGATTGATTGATTGATTGGACCCACTGGGTAATTAGTCTGGCCACAGATTCTTTTCTAATTTTAAAGAGTTTAATTCAGAATCTTAGTGAGAATAGTAAAAAAAAACCCCAAAAAAAACCTTGATTTCAAAACACTGCAGGACAAAACTTTAACTTTCGAGCCCCCACAGACATTTTTTATTTTCTAAAATATTTCTATATTTGAAATCAACTATCAAGCGCAAAGCATATGATAAAAATTCTTAAGTTAGTGGTTCCAAAAACTGTGTGTGTATGCAAGCCCCCAGGGTTTAATTTTTGACGGAGTCTCACCAAATTAAGACAGGACGCTTATTTTTAATATATCTCAAAGTATTTTTTTTTTAATAAAATATTTAAAAGCTGTTTTTTTTCAGTTTGTTATTGAAAATCTTTCCTTTGGGAAGCACAGGAAAATGATAATGTTAATAAATGAAATTGGAAAAGTGACATTAATAAAACGAATAAAAGAAATAAAAAAAAAAAAAAATAATATTGTCTACATAAGTAAAATCAATAAACGAAATGGTTTCAGTGAATAAATGGTAAGTGGTAACAAAATAAATGGTAAGTGGTAACAAAACTGAAGTTTTAATCTCTTTCCATTTGCTCATTTTTTCTTCTGATTTGTACTTTTTTGTGCTGCACTTCCTAGGAGCTGCAATTGAATATTTATTTTCTTACGCGAGTGACCTCAACTAAGGGGACGTAATCGAATATTAACCCCACAGGTTTTAGTGAGGGGGGTCAATTTACAATGTAAGTTTATGCAAAATGGGTCCCTTGTTTGTGTCTGACAGCATTCACACTTAAAGTTGTTTACAAAAATAAAAGTCGCTTCACACTTGGGTAAACAAATGTTCAGTCATGCGTCTACTTGTTTAAAATATATTTCCAGTTCATCGCACAGAAAAGGTCAGCATTACTTTTCATGGGGATATTCTGCCCCTACTCTGCATTTCTTCTCCATCATAAAAAGAGGTTAATACAAATATCAAAGGAATTTTGTTTATATCAAAAATTCCATAGTGGGTGTACAAAATTAGCCAACTGCTAATTTTACTTGAATAAAATCTTATTGCTGATTTTTCCTTTTGAATGAACTGCAAATGTCTTTTCTTTATGAAACTTTAAGTTTAAATAGTTTTATACTTTATTTCAAATATATAAATATTTTAGAGAACTTTTTTAAAAAGTTTAAAAAAATAAAAAATGTATGAATACATCTTAATATGTTCTACTGGCATATCCATGTGATTATATGTGTCCTAGTGTTTTTATTGACTTTTTCATAATAAACAACAGACAAAATTTTTTTAAAAAATGAAATCATTAACACAACCTAAATTGGGCACTGTACTGCAAGAGCCACAGCACAGTTTTCAATGTAGAATTTTATAACAACATTTGATGAAAAGTGCTTGAACTCACCTATCATTGTGACAAATTTCAATGTTTAATGGGTCACTGATGACAAAATACTATTAGGTTGAATATGTAGGTTGTACTTTATATAGGCCACTTTTCAGAAATGTTTATTTTAGGGTAATGTTATAAAATGCATGATAGCACACAGAAAGCTACCACTCCTGCAATTCTATCACATATTTTCTAACTAGATATGCGTACCTTGCCAAAAATCACTATGAGCATTATTCCCATCAGATAGTACAGACTAACCCTCTGGCTCATGGATTAATAGCTTATAAAACTAAAAACAAATATGGAACAATAGAACTACTGGCATATTAAGCAGAAAATCCCTCAAACCGAAAAGATCTACAATAAGATTTTATTTATGCAATATTTGCGGTTGGCTAATTTTGTACACAACCCATGAAATTTTTTTAATAAAAACAAAATTAGTTGAGCATTAATCCTTTGTAGGTGGAGAAGAAATGCAGAGGAGGGGCAGGATATCTCCATGAAAATAATTCCCATAACGAATGTCGAACAGACTTTAGGCATTTAAATGTTTAGATTTTTTCTAATTTTAAAGAGATTTTCAGAATCTTAGTGAGAATAGTAAAAAAACAAAAAACAAACATGAATGCAAAACACCCCAGGACAACATTTTAACTTTAAGTTTTAATCCCTTTCCATTTTGCTCATTTTTTTCTTCTCATTTGTCCCTTTCTTGAAGTACTCCCCCGAAGGGTTTGTGAGTTTTGAGGTCATTGAAGAAGCTCACAATTTATTTCACACAGCCACAGAACTGTATCACTGATTGACTTGGGTCAAGTAACAGAAAAGAGAGAAAGAGGAAGAAGGAAAGGAGTCGTTCTTTTTATAGCTAGGATTTAGGGGGAAGTGAACTCACCGCACTTTCTAGGTACTGCAATCGAATATTATTAACCCGAAAGGTTTTAATGAGGGGGGGGGGGTCAATTTACAATGTAAGTTTATGCTAAATTGGTCCCTTAGTTTGTGTCCGACAGAGTTCATGGTTATTTTTAACTTGTAAAATTGTTACTAACTTATTCATAGTCAACCGTTTTAAAAAAATTTAAAAAAATGTTGCTTCGCGCTTGGGTTCAGTCATGTGTCTACATCATCAAACTGAAAAAGTTAACTGTATTTTTCATGGAGATATTCTGCCTCTACTCTGCATTTCTTCTCCATCATAAAAAGAGGTTAATACAAATATCAAAGGAATTTTGTTTATATCAAAAATTCTATAGTGGGTGTACAAAATTAGCCAACTGCTAATTTTACTTGAATAAAATCTTACTGCAGATTAACGAACATGAAAACAGCAAACAGCACAATTTTTGTGCAGAAGCTCATATTCTTAATTCCGACCATAAAAAACACTGAACAACTATTGTTTACAAATCAAACGCTTATGAGGAGATAAGAAATGAAAAATAAAACAGGTAATGGAAAGAATTGTTGAAGTTGTGAAACTGATTGGTAAACAAGGGCTAAGCTATAGAAGCAGTAGTACAGCCAATACACTCAATGATTCATTGATAGACAAGGGCAGACCTAATGATTTTTATTGGGGTGCAGGCCTCTAATTTGCCAACAAAGTGGGCATGCATTACAAATAAGGGAAGAAATCAGTGTTGCCAAGTAGGGTTTGTTATTTATAGCAAAACTGTCTTTAAGAAGGACTAAAATTTATATATTTTAGATGCTATTTATATGTAAGTCTACTCATTTAAAGTCTATTTATTAAATAAAATAACTATATACTAAAACTCCAGAACTAATTATTAATAGAAATGGAACATTTATTTATTAAACTTACCAGATTTTTATTGGATAAATTGGAAAAAAAATCAGCAAGATCCAAGAAATGTCTAATTTGGCAACCCTGGAAGAAATTTGCCGAAGGAAAGAGCATTGGGTGGGGCAGCACCCCTCATTCGGTGTGCCCCTATTGATAGATCATGGTAGTTCATTTCACTTGCCTATGGAATGGAAATAGATTTTGGGAACTAGGTATATGATAAGGTTGTATCTAAGATTTTTAGCTTGGGCCCATCCATCAGTGATAAACATAGTGAACCCGTGCAGCTGGTAGTTCAGAGGCACTATAAGGCCCTGTGGGTAATTTTTAAAAAAACACGGCCAATTTTAGGGCCATTCTAAAACCATATAACCTAACTGAAATTGAGAAGTAGGTATGTCCCGGTCTTCATCAGCCAGTATTTCAAGGCAAGATCTCCCCATTTGGAATATGGTCTTGTATCAATCTTTCTACTCCCATTTAGTCTTGTGTGAGACTCAGCTGTGCTTACTAAATATCTATGTATATCTCTTTTCTCAATTTTAACTATTCAAATGATCAAAGGTGGGAATGTGCTAAAATTAGAGGAGGTGTTCATGGGCGGCAACAAACAAAGATTTCATTTGTAAAATCAAAGAATTTATACACATTTTTCTGAATACATTGATTTTTCTTGAAAGATTCATATTGATCAATGGAATTTTAATTTTTGTAAAAGTTGAAACTTAGAACTTGTTAAACATAATGCTTAAATGCAACAACTTTAAAACTTACAGGATTTATAATTTATTTACTTTTTTATTCATTTCTAAATATCTTGAGAAAAGTTTAAGTTTAATTTTAAATTCAGTAACATTTTTTCCAACATTAATACCAATGACTTTTAGAAAGTTAAAGTAATCCCAGGCATAGAGAGGTGTATACAGGCATCTTGGCCACCCCAATAAAGAGATTGGTTCTTTAATATTATTATAGTTATGAGTTAGAAAGATTGCATTACCCAGTTACCAACAAACACCGGGTGGAAATGTGTGTGTGTGTGTGTTTTATTTATTTAGGTAGCTTGTCAAAAAGTTAAATGTATAATCTTTTTCAGTTTGAAAAAGTTTTGTTTTCTGAGATGGAACACAATGAAAAATATAAAACTGTCATATTGACTTCTCATCCATTATCACTTCTTCACAATCAGGCCATTGTATAAATAATGAAATGGATGGAGTGTAATCATTTTCCTTCTAAACTTTCAGTTGATCAGAAATTTGATAGTCAACATAACTTTTTGAGTGACAGAATTGCAATACAACAATGAACTGCTTAAATGTTTAGAAGAATCAAAGTGTTTACATAATTATTTATGTGTATTGTTCTATGAAAGACAGATGTTATCAAATCCAGATTTTTTTAAAAAGTACAAACCTCAGTGTTAAATTTCCTGTGATTCTGCTTGATTGGATGAAAAAACTTTTCAATAAGTGTACAAAATAAGAATTTAACTTTTGGAATTAAGATCAAAACAAAAGGACTGATTATTAAAATTATATTGAGTTGGCCTAAATGTTCATTTGGTTTAAGTAAACATAAAAGACAATTCTTTAATTTTCGTTAAAAAAAAAAATTCAATTAAATATGTTGTTCATTAAAGTTCATTAACTTTAATGAACAACATATTTAATTGAATTTTTTTTCATTAAGAGAATTCTGTAAAGACCCTGATGAATATGGCAAATAAATGAAAGGCTTTCAGCCAAGCTGTAAAAAATTTTGCCTGGTCATCAAAGAAAAATACAATCTAGTTGTATTGAATATTATGCGCTTTCTTTCAACTAATTCTGGACGGATGATTTTCATCAATTGATGCTTTCCACAGAACCAAAAGAAGGATTCAAACAAGTTGAATCCTTCTTTTGGTTCTGTGGGAAAGAGCAGACAACTACCTTCTTTGAATGAAGACCAGCCTTTGGTAGTTCATTTCACTTGCCCCATGATTTCTTGCATTCCAAATTGTTGTAAAGTAAAACTATTCACTTTTCATCACAGCAACTAATATAACCAAGCTGGTGCAAATAATTTTCAATGCTTGATTTGGGTAGTTTCAGTATGTTGGCTCCATCTCTAATCTCATAACGTGTATTCTCAAGTAATGTCTTGATTTGATCACTATCAACCTCAACTAGTCTGGAGCATTGTTTAGCAAACATTCTGTGAACTACTTTTTACATAATAAAAAAAAAAACTTAATTTGCTGACAATGTTACTTATTTTCTTCCATCTTCAATGTTAAAACCAAAAAACAAAAATTTGACAATTTTGACAAATGTTTTCTAAAAATTAACAATTGTCACAATATGATCAAGTGATCTTTCTGAATAAAATTTATTTTTAAAAATGCTCCTACTGCCATCAAAAACAAAAACTTTTGGCCAACCCAATACAACTAACAGAAACTCTTATACTTAATTTCTAGATTCTGTTCCTCACTTTGTAGCAGAATTAAAAAAATTGAAACTACTGTGCATGAAAACCTAAATAAAAATGTTTTAAAAAGTTCAATTTTTCTCACAAATGTAGAACTAATAAATTGAAAATGAAGTTTCTGTGGAATGAATCTTTTGGGTAACTGCCCTTCTGAAACATTTTTTTAATAACACGTTATAAAATCTTTGATACAAAAATTACAGAAATAAATAACAGCAAATCGTTTTATTTCATTTTACTTCTTTTTTAATTAATAAAATTGGCAAATTTTATTAAACAAAAAATTTAAAAACTAAAAAAACCCAATACAAATAAAACAAAACCAGCAGTGTCTGTGTGACTGAATATGAAAAATACCTTCTTTTTTGCAAGGGGCAAACAGATAAGATGGTTAAAAATAAACCCAATTTTCTGATGATCCAAATAAGAAAAAAAGAAATCACCCATTTTGAAAAAATGAAATATTTTAGCTCCCAAAGAGCTCACTGAATAAAAATAATTGAATAAGAACACACCCAGTGAGACTGGCATTTATACCTTCCTTTATTATCTTTGTGTTCAGTTAAACAGAATGCCTAACTATTTTATGAGAATTTTTTAAAACTCAGTGGAAGTCCTTAAGGGAAAAAAAAAGTTTTCAGTACTGTTTCTTTCTAAAGAGCAGTTAACATTTGTTTGTCTTAAAAAACAAACATTAACTCATTTTTCATTGTATGTGGTATTTTTAATAGTCTACGGTGTTCATTTTTTCAAACGTTTTGGCTATGACCTTCTATAGGTATTCTTTGTTCTGAAATGTGGAATTACTTCCTGGAACCTCTATGGGCAGTCTTATTTGCCAATTTTTCTCCCTGTCAATGATTTGGACCAATTTGGAGTTGGAGGTCCAAATAATAGACAGGGAGAAAAATTGGCAAATAAGACTGCCCACATACTATGCTCAGTCAGATCCATTAGCAGACCAAACATTGATATAAGGAGCATCTGGAAACCTTTGATCAAAAAAGCTATTTGTTGGAATGACCCCATAAAAGAAGAAAACAACGGGAAGCAACTCAGAACATGGTACCAAAACATAGTACCAAAATATAGGATGGGGACCAAGAAAGCCAACCACGTTGTAACTGAGCTGCAATTACTTGCGGGGTGGGTATGGGGAAAATTCAAGAGCAGGCGATAGATGAAAGACAACGGACATCATCTATTATATAAAAACTAAGTGTGATTTGAACAAATAAAAAAAGGCATTCTTTAAGATGTCTTCCTGAGTCACAACTACTACATACAAAGATTTTGTTTTTCTAATAGTATTTTATTACTTCCTATACTTCCCCGATGTAACTATATGACCCATTTTCCCCCCGTCTCATCAACGCTCCAAAGGAAATGGATATTATAACTCTAAAAGACGAGTAGCATTGAATATTTTAATTAAAAAAAGTTTTGTTCATTGACTACTGAAATGATTGTCTAATTCATTTCATTATACTTAATTTCTAACTTCTGTTCCTCACTTTGTTG
The DNA here is from genome assembly GCA_006491835.1 of Architeuthis dux. NCBI lineage: Eukaryota > Metazoa > Mollusca > Cephalopoda > Oegopsida > Architeuthidae > Architeuthis > Architeuthis dux. The sequence goes on along the minus strand of VCCN01002162.1, from coordinate 1,231,755 downwards.
CAGCATTAAACCCCCCACCCCCCAAAAAACAGTTGGTTTGCCGATGTAAGTCAAATATATTTCTTAGTGGGATGATAGTCATGTCACCTCTGTCGGATGGGCTTACATTGTAGTAAAATAGTGCTCAGGCCGAAATATCAGGCTTATGGGTTCAATGGGAAATTCTGTTTTTATTCTCGGTTTACTGGATGAGTGGGCGATAATATAGGTAAAAATGCTGTCGTCCACCAATCACCTGCTTTATATTGCGAACTGCGTTATAATGGGGGACAACTGATATATAGAAAAAGGTAGAATACGAAAATGCATTCCACATTTCAGAACAAAGAACACCTAAAGGAGGCCGCAGGGTACACAGCTGAAATGTGAAAAAATGAACAACATATTCAAGTAAAATAGTCCAGCTATACAACGATACAATGATTAAAGCACCCTGTCTAACAAAATTCAGACAATTAACTTATTTGATACAAAATATTTTTTTTTTAGTAGAGGGAGTCAAGATGCTGAAGCATCAGTAAATCAAAAATTAATCTTTCAGCAACCAAACAAATGTTAACTGTTTTTCCATATAATGTTTCTATTTAAAAGAAATATTTGAAGCAACATTTATCAAAATAGAAAGAATAAAATAAGTGGATATAAAACTATATACACACAAGTACATTTTGTATAGTAGAAATCTCAACTTTCCAACTTTTGAAGGCAGCAAATAAAAACAATTCTTCTACTCTCAACTGTTTCAACAATGGAAAGAACAAAATACCCTACATTTTTTTTCTTTTGTAAACAATTTGGAATTAGAAAAACAGATTACTTAAAAAATACAAGAATACAAAATATATGAAAGAAAATCAGAAAATTTCAAAAATTTCATTGATCATTTTCTTTTAGTGAATTGATCGGAGAATATGGAAATTATTTTTTTTATTAATTAAATGGAATGTCGGAAAATACCACAAATCATCAATGTCAGCTTTCAGTGGGCCACTTGACCATTTTGAAAAAGGATAATTAAATAAGTTTTACAATGGTAGAAAAGCAACCAAGACTTAATGTGTTAGTTAAAAAAAATGTTAAAGGGTATTGGGGAAAAATGTATTTATTTTTAAGATAACCCCAAAGGATAAAATTCTATATACTTAGTATATATATATATATATGAAATCAAATGATGGATAATTTTTATATCTGACAGAATATGATAATTACAAAGACATTTATTAGTTGAGAACCTATATTTGCCCAGCGCCAGTATGAATGACTGCCAAACAAGTGGCCTAAATCGTAAATGTGAATAAAGAAACAAGCTCTATGCAGGGATTGAGCCCGCATCCACCCTGGAAGCAACCTTATATGCAGGTTCTGCTCTACCAACTGAGCTAACAAAGTTCTCATTGTAGGCAGGAGTATTTTAATCCTACACTTTGCCATTCTCACGTTCGTATTTAGACATGAATATAATGTGGTTCTCAATGCCGACAGTATGAAATCAAATGATGGATGATTTTTATATCTGACAAAATATGATAATTATAAAGACATTTTATTAGTTGAGAACCTATCACACCGGCACCAGGCAAATATAGGTTCTCAACTAATAAAATGTCTTTATAATTATCATATTCTGTTGGATGTTATATCATTTGATTTCATCACATGTAGGTGCATGTATCAAATATTAGCAACAAACAGAGCTATTAAAACAACATTTCTGTATTTTAAGTTAGTAACCGTCCAACAATATTATATTTTGGCATTTTAAAATAAAATTTACAATGTCAGCTAATGTTTCTTGTATATTATAACTTCTTTTTTTCATTTCATCTCTTATTTTCAGGAGTTAAAAATAGAACAATTAATGAATATTTAGATTTTTAATGATTTTATTATCAGCTTTAGAATCAGTTTGCATCTTTTGAGAAGGAAAATGACAGAAGAATTTAATAAGATTCAAGACAAATTGCTCACTAGAAAGGGAAAACTGCTTGTTTATATTAACATCTGAATGTTATAGATATCTGCTAAAAATCTGCTTCTTTTGGGAAAACACATTGCACTGAATTGAACAATATACAGACCATATTAAAATTAAGCTCAAACAATTTTAAAACATAAATAATTAATGCTTTTATTGTAGGTATTAAAATTTATATTAAATCCTTTATAAAAACTAGATTTTATACTAAAAAAGAATATATTCCTAATTATCTTTAACAATTCCAAATGAATTTGGAAATAAAAAAAAAATCACTGCAATTAGAGGTCTAAAAGATTGAAGAAAAATTTAAATAAAATACTACTGACAATGACATTATACTGACTGTTTTTTGATGAAAGAAATGTAACTGCTGTTTCAACTAACATAGCAAGATCATCTTTTAAAAATATAGTGCAATCTATACTTATTAAAATAATTTAACTTTACATAGAGAACAAGATTATATTAAGTTTAATAGTACTGACAAAGAGCTTGAAAATGGCAAAAGTAAAAAGAATTAGATCAGATCAAAGGAAACTTACAGATCTTGAGGATTTTCAACAGCATTTTAAAATCATTTTCTTATTAATTCTGTATTGCTTAACAATAAAACAGGAAACCATTTTATCAATTTAAGCATTTAATTCTTATTTTCATGAAACTTGAGTAACATAATGCGGTGTGTCGGGGTCGCTGAAAGGATATCTAGGGGGCCTGGAAAAGCTGAATGGTGCAGCATCCATGACTAGTTTTGTGACACGAGCAAAACAAAAACACTACTTAATGCAGTCCACTATGGATGGTCAGCAATGCGAGGTTTCAAGCCCTTGCAAGCAGTGAAGATCATACTTCCATTTCCGACAACATATTTGTGCGAAGCTGGATTTTCAGCTTTAACACTAATTAAAACTAAGCAGTGCAATAGACTTAATGCAGAATGGGACATGAGACTGGCATTGGCACAGTTCGTTGCGCTACAAATAAAAACCCTTGTAATAAATAAACAATCGCACAAACAAGCAACTAACACTACCTTTTGTGCATTTTTCCAAGAGTTTTTGTAAGATTTGAGATTATCAAAATAAATGACTAGTTGGAATATGGTTTCTGAATGTCCGAGTTAGAGGTCTGAGGCCTAAGTTTTGTCCAAAGTCGAGGGGGGGGGGAGAAAAAAAAAAAAAAGTCTGAGAACCAGGGACATAATGAACTAAGAGCAATACAGATCCTCCAAGGATCTAGTAGTTAAGCCAAACCAATAAAAAATGGTGAATTCACATGAGCTGCCAGGGTAGAGCAGACAATTCAAATATCTTTAAAATGTTCAATTTTTAATTGGATTGTAGATTTAAAAAAGCAGAAGACATGATTAGTTTAATTAGGATGTGTCAATATTTGTACATAGAATAAAGTAGAAGCAGCTACGTTCCCAAACACTTACACTGATCTATAATCTAGCTTGTTGCTCATAGGTAGTAAGATATGAAATTTAATATATATATTTTTCTTCTAATAATTCATCATTTTTGTGATTCCAGCAAAGAACAATTAATATCTCATTTACAAGACTCACCTTATCATCATGTATGTTTTTAAGAGGAGAGACACATTTTCCAATAATGGCTGGAAAAATTACTTTCGTTTTTCAATATTTAAGGAAAGAAGAAACTAATGACTTTTAATGGTATTAACTCACACCAAAGTAAATTTAATGATCAAGCTTTTAAACCATCTCCCAATAAGAGAAGGGAGATTAGGACACTCTACAATTTCTTACCAAAATGTATCAAGTGTGACTAAAAGTATATTTATGCTTCCCAGTCATATTTCCTGGCAATGAATCTTCAATTTTATTGTATTCATTAAGAAAGAAAATACAATGAAACATTATAAACCACACAAGAAAAAATACAAACACTTATAGGTATAAATGCATTGTTAATCTCAGAATAAATTGGTGAAATTATCTTTCACAAGTTACTGTCAAGAATATTAAAAATATTTTTTATTAAATCCTGAATTAATATCATTTGGCTAAATTAAATGAAATATTTAAAATACAATTAATCAATTAATTAGCCTTTTAGACTCTTAAATCATTTAAAAACATTAAAATATGAAAATTTGACAAAATAAAAGCCTTCATAAATAGCACTAAGTTGCAAATTGTAATATTTTGCCATCTTACTGGAATATGACAATATTACTCAGCAATAAAAATCAATGAAAAGAAATTTTGAATGTGAAAATTTAAATTTCATAAGAATTTTAAAACAAGTAACAAATGAAGATGTACCCCTGTGTAAATATGCTGTGTATTTTTTAAAAAATAACATTTGTTAAAAAAATAAGTTCTCCAAACATAAAAAGGCAAAGGAAAAAAAAAGACAACTTTCTTTTTTAGTGGGTGAATCACAGCAGCAGAAGATTAAAGAAAGGAAATGAAAAAAATGAATAATTTCTATTTACAAGAATATTGTTCATGTTAAACAACCATCTGTGTGATTCCCACTGCAGCTATGTCATCCCCACACCTCATGGACAATAATTAAGTTGGAAGTTGCAGTCTCTAAAAAAAGCAATTTTCTACTTTGAATGGATCCCCCAAGCCATTTGTCTGTCACTGACCATGTGGCCATGGATATCTAAGATGACTGGTTGGTGAGGAAGCATGATGTAAGATTTATTCCAGGTTGAAACCACTTTATCTAGTATAACAGGAACTCCTCCTTTATAATGAAGACCCTTTTCTTTTCTGCCAATTGTAAAACCCTGGCCAGACATAGAGTTAGAGTTACTGTACAATGTTAGTTCTCTGTTTTTATATGCATAATATATATGCCACATAGACCAAATCTTTAGGTTAGGTCCTTTTCCTTTGTACCCCATGTACCATTTTGATGGCAAAATGTTTGGTACTAATGGTTTGAAATCTTGCTTCAGTGATGTGGTCTTAAACCATTTGACAAAACTGATCCAGTTTTTAGTTTTTGGAGAAAATCCCCAAGTGCCAAGAATAGGGTATAAAAAGACAGCATTTCCCACAGGTGCCTTGAGAAATCCTGGATCCCCAGCATGCTTTATACTTTTACATTGAAGTGAATAGCCATTGATTTCAGGATATTTGTCATATTTTTTATGGACAGCTTTTAAATAACGATAGAAATATGGGGAAACATCTACATCATCTTCAAGAATGACTCCGATTTCTTTTGAATTCTCAGTTGGATGCCAGGTCTCTAGCCATTGGCCGTACAATCCCATATGCTTTGTGTGATTATGGACTTCATAAGAACCATGGAGAAATTTAAAATCTGAAACAGTTTTGTATGTTTTTTCATCAATAATTCCAGCTTGTGACCTGTCAATCCAGACATCAACATGTACGTTGTCTCCAAAGTATTCAGCATTATTCAAAGTGGTCAAGAGTTTCAGCACAGATTCAGCACGATTATAAACAATGACAATCAATCTCAAGTCAATGTCTTTACTAAGAGTTCTGATTGGAAAATTGTCCATAGGAATGGCATGGTCCAAAGCAAACCATAGAATACCCCAAAAAGCAAGAGTGGTGAAAATAAATATCAATCTTGTGGTGTTTAGTCTCTTCATTGCACAAATATGGTGATTTCTTTCCAGGACAAAAAGCTAGAAAGTAGAAAGAAAGAAAAACGTTAATTTTTTTTTCAGTAACATGATTAATATTCATTAATGGATAGTAAAACAGGTAATAAAAATGAAATAAAACATAGATTGCAAAGCAGGATATATTGAATTTTGTAATGAGAGACTAATGCTAATATGAATTACTCCGGAGACATGGGGCGGCTCGTCTGTAGGCACTGTGGAACTGCAGCATCCCCTATTTATTTTCACCAGATATATGTGTAATAAATATGTTTATTTATTTATACTTGTACAAGATATTTAATACTATTATCAATAATCCTCTCATTTCTAGAGATATACAGTTTCTATGCCAACGGTTGCTTTGTCACGTGACTGGGCACATATCAAGTGAGTTATGGTACTGTGTCTCACGCAGTGCCAACTGGTTTATCAGTATAGAAAGCAGTATAGAGAGAGAGGGGCGTTGAAAATAGACTCGTTGGACAAATATGGCCTTGTTTTTTTAAATAGTTGCAGTAGTATTTTTTCAATAGATTCAATGCTTCGGTATTGCAATGTTTTATAAACAATCATTATTGTTAAATTTTTGATACTACTATTTACCTTCATCTTTAACATTTCCGTTGCTTTTTTTTATTGAAAATTTTCATTTTATGATGATAGCCAGAGTTGTGATGAAAAAAATCAGTTAAATAGTATTAATAAAATTTATAATGATTATTTAAATACTTCATCTAATAAGAATATAATTATAAAATAATTGCTTTTATACATCAAAAATAATAAAAACTTTTCTGAGAAGCACTATAAATCAGGAAAGGTTAAATGCACAATGATTTCAACGGGGAAAAGGTTCTTCAACAGTCATCCAATCATCAAGGAGAAAGTTATTGA
>VCCN01002162.1:1207383-1225153 GCA_006491835.1 Architeuthis dux | reverse complement strand
TTTTGATTAAATTAAATAAAATTGATTAAATTATAACTACCTTTTTATTTTTATTTTAAGAAAAGATTTCGCTGAAAAATTTTACGTGAAATTTGTTTGTTTACTTTTCAATGCTGATGTACCATCTGACAACCGTCGAGTCAATAATTTGGGGTGCTCAATCCATATATGGTCCCAATAGAAATTCAAAAGTTTCTCTAAACATAGCTAGCTTGATAACATTGACACATTATGACTCATCCAAAAAGGCCATAACTTTCAGCAATTCAAAAGTTTACTATTCCTGTTTTATATCATACCTGAGTGATTTTGACTAAATAAACATTTTTCAAAAGATGTTCTCAAATCCCCACCTTAAACTCTGCCGACTTATACTTCTACCCACAGACATATCCACTTCCATCTACAATATTAGTAGTGCAGTTAATTTGTTCCAAAATATTCCATACTATTCAAAACCGCACTGTTCAAAGTCTTATAATTCAATGTGTTTTTGTTTTCAGCTTATACTTAGTTACATTAATTTGTACCGCAATATCAAAACTGTACTACACAAAAAACTGCACTATTCAAGGTATTCCAATATATAAAAAGTTAAGGGAAAATGGTGCTACTGTTGAAAGCAAAAATCAGTGTATACTAAAGGTTTAAGATATATAGGATTGTTTCCGAAGGAAAATTGTGAAATAAAATAAAAAAGCTTTATCAGCGTGGGTTAGAGTACAGGCAAAAGAAAAGAAACAGATTTTGTTGTGCCGAGATATCAATGTCTCTCATATATACAAGAATTTTAACTAGGTGCGTCATCAAATTATTAATGTAGTTGCTCAGGAGGAGTGGGTTGGCTTATAGTGCTGTATACAGTCTTGCTGATTTAACGTTAGATTCAGCGTGTTTCTTGTTTTAGCAGTGCAAAAAAGCGCTACATTAGCACGTTTACGCTTAAACTATTTTAAGCCAATTTTTTAGTGTTTTTCTGGCGGTTTTTGGCCATTTTTAAAAAGATTTAGTGCTTTTAGCAGTCAAACTTGCGTGAAAATATTTTTTGAGTTGGCAACACTGGCAGTATATGGTTACAACCATTGGAGGAAAACTTACTCTAATATTCATGGGATGAATAGTATGGTTAATCTGTTCAAGGCTGACTTGCAGTATTCAGTCTAATGAGTTTAATATGAAAATTAATTCTTCAGTGTAAATCCTGTGAAAATAATTTCTTTTTAATAGTGTATACAGTGAAATCAAATTTCAACCTATTTTTTGTCGAATAAATAGTTTTTAGTTTTTAATTTTTTCGGAAGAAAGTATCTTAGTAACTTCGAAAGTATTTTAATTTAAGAAAAAGAAAAAAAATCTATAAACAGCTTATTTTTTATCGAATAAATAGTTTTTAAATTTTTTCTGGAAGAAAGTATCCTAGTAACTTTGAAAATTTGTTAGTTTAAAAAAAAAAACAACCTATAAAAAACTTATTTTTTAGTGACACCAGTTCAGCTGAGTATTTTCAATATCAACACGTGGACTTTGTTTAACTTGGTAACTAACACTGCTGACGTTTCAGTGATGTCACCATTGTCAAGGAAAAAAAGCATCCTTTTAGATTTGCAAAAATTTAGGGTGCTTAATGGGAACGTGATCCAAATTTTCTTTTGTAGGTTTTCTAAATGTTTTCCTTTTTTCACAATTCAAATTGACCCAGACATGTTCAATAAGATACATGTCAGAAAACAGACTTGTCCATGAGAGTAGCTTAATACCTTTTTTGAACTTCCATTGTGGACTCTTTTTGCTGTATAGCATGGAGCTTCAGCCTCCATGAAAAGGTTATTGTTTTTGTCCAAATAACCATCAGTGAATATTGGGAGAAGTCTTGCCTGCATAATGGATATGTAATTTTTCTGGACTGCTGTTCCCTACATCCTCCAGAAGCTTTGAATGAATAGTGTTCCAAATTGTTCCCTACACTACAAAAATCAAAATTTGCCATGTTTGATAGTGAGCTGTAGGTGGTTCAAACAATATTCTTGACTAGTCTAATCAACTGCTATTCAAGATTAAGCAAATGACAACTCATCTGAATAGATGACTGTGTGCCAAAACTACAAGGGTTTGTCAACTCTCTAAATTGTCCTTTGCTTTTTCTGCTAAATTTTGACTAGTTTAAAAAGTGACTTTCTTCTGCCTGCTCTGCCATAATAACCCATGTGATAAAGAAAGTGTATAGCTCTTTGGGGACACTGTCATATCTGTTGCCTTGTAATGGGAATTTTCCCCCAATTTCCCCTTCGCACAACAACACCTTTCTGATGGTCTAGGTTGACATGAATGAGATGCAATTTTTCCTTCTCTAGTGAATCATATGATCACACTTTACAATTGAAAGTGGAATTCCCAATTTGTTATACAATTTTACAATGGTTCCTTCCACCTTTAGAGTGTACCACACTTTTTGACAAGTCCTGTCCTCTTGTGAAGTAATTGTGTTTATTGCTTATGTTTTTATAGTAAATTGAATCATGGTCAAGGAATAAATGCCAAATCCGAGTAAAATAATGGTGTTTATGTCATGTATCTGTACATTTATGATATCTGGTCACGGTTTTCAAAATCTAATTGATTCTCTGTTGAAGAAGTGTCATTTAGAAATATTGTGAGTTTGCAATTCATACTTTTTGTGATACTTTGGGATGCTATGAAGAAAAGCAACACATTTTTGTGCAAGTTATAATCTCACCTGAAAAGGACAGCTACATGACCAAAGTTACTGGCTCATCTTCTATGGAAGATTTCATTTCCTGGAGTCACTCATTTAAAGAATGCCAGTAATGATTTTTTTTTCAGATAGGATTCAGCTTTCTTCAACTATTCATGTATTCCTGCATAGACTGATAACCTCAGTTTCCCTAACAACTGCATGAATACAACTTAGTGACAAACCCCTTATAACAAATTTGGCAGCTGCAGTAATTGTATTAAGTTTTTGAATACATCTTGTCATTTTTGCCCTGGTTTTGAAATCGCACAACTAGGAACAGTGCAATATGGGATATGGGATATTTATTGCAGACATGTAGTACAACCACACCATTATTTGACATTAAAATGAATGTGGTGAACAATTTCAAAAATAGCAAGTAAATTTATTTACAGGTCTACTGCAAACTGCAGATTTGGAGTTGGGGGCTGATAAGTCATAAACTTTAATTCTTTTATATCTAGAGCTACTTTCTACTCACCAATGTTAGGCTAGATTCCTTTCCTTCACCCCGCCCTAAAAACGACTTGGGGTGTGATAAAAAAACTTTTGCTTGTGGCCCGACGACAGTTGTGTGAGAACTTTTGCATTTTTTCCCTGAATATGACTACAGCCGTGCCATGTATTGTTTGTTAAATTGGCTCTGATTAGTCAAATTAGTGGTTTGTAGGGATCCCTTAGAATCTCAACCAAACAAAATGAAGCTTACAAATCCATATGGGAAAACCTACTGCTTTCTTCATTTATTGTATAACGGTAAACGAAATACACAGGAATTTCAAATTTCTATCGACACATATGGCAATCTAAAATGGATTCTAGTGACTTTAGTGATTTGGAATTCGAGGGATTTTTGCATGAAACAGTACAAACTACTCAAAGAAATATTTTACAATAAGATTCTATCAAGATATCCGATGTTGATATAAGTGATTCCGAGGTTGAAAATTACGATCACATAAACAATGGAAATCGCAATCTGTTGACTTGGACTATTCGCTTGCAGAATGTAAACATTGATGATTTTACAGACATTCCTGTACCAGCTACACAATTACCTGATACCGCTAAGCAGTTTATAGATAATAATTTATTATTATTGAAAATAAACAACAAATTGATAAAAAGGATGAACAAAAAAAATATGTTCTGTGGACTGATCGCTTGCAGAATGTGAATATTGATGTTACGGACATTCCTGGACCAGCTACACAATTACCTGTTTACAGCTAAGCAGTTTATAGTTAATAATTTATTAATATTATTGAAAATAAGCACTGAAAATTTTTTTCAAAATTGATAAAAAAAGTTTTACTAAAAAAAAAACCCACCAAAAAACATGTTTAAATTTAAATCAAATGCAAATTTAAATCATGACAATGCCAATAAATCTTTTTGTGGGTTTTTTTTCACTTGGAAGTGATATACTGGGAATAATCACTGAAAATTTAGTAAGTGTACATTTAATATTAAAAGATATATAGCAAATTATTTACTGTATTTTTGTTGCCCAGCAACAGGCTGTTACTTAGTTTCAGGTCACAACGCACTTTGTTAGATAAGTAATCAATGTGCCTGCTAGGGAGCAAAGAGTTAAAGTGTGTCTCATAATAGAACTGTCTTTTTTTTGCAGCTGGATACTTCGCTCCAAAAAGAGCCTGCATACTACTTGTGATGAAACCTAATGGTATTGATAATCATGCACATGATTTTCTAAGATTTTCCTGATGTTTTCAATGCGAGTTGTACACAAACAAATATTTACCTCTTTTTATAGAGTTTGATGACTGACTCACTGGTGAATAAATGGATTGTGTGTACTGCGTTCAGAGTCATGCACAGGTTGAAAGAGCACAATTTTTTGCAAAAAAAACTGAATTTGGCATATCTATTTACTGTATTTGCTCATGCGCAATGCAAGAAATTTAATATAAAAAATCAGGGTCAAAATTGGGGTGTGGCTTTATACTAGAGTGTAAAAGAATAACATATATACATATACTATTGATTTTTAGCTTCAAAAAGTGGAGCTCGCATTGTACTTGAGTAAATATAGTAATATCATTATACAAACCCGTCTATAGTACCACTGTTAAAAAATATAGTGATCAGTGTTTATAAGTCTCTGCTCAAATCTTCTTGATTTTCCCTCCATATAACCAAGACCTGATTTATATATTTGTACCAATACTCGTGTTATTTGTTTAATGCCAAAAATCTTTATTCATTTTTTCTTCATCTTATTGTTACATTTTATCACAAGTTTCTCAGCTGAATACTTTCTCACTTTTAAATTAGAGTGAAGTTGGAATAAAGAAGTAGCCTCCAATGCAGGGCCGTCCTATCCATTAGGCAAACCTAGGCAGTCACCTAGGGTGCAAAGGTCATAGGGATGCACTCCAAACCGAAAACAATAGGTGTTAGAATACAAATGGGAGCACAAATAGGGTGCATGAAACATTTGCAGCAGCAGCAGCCTTGGAGAGGTTGGGCCGATACTTGTCTGCTGTCCCTGTCCTTCAGATGGCCCACATTGTGTTCCAGAACTTCTTCTGTGCCACGCATCACTTCAGTCAGAGCTTAAGTGTGGCCATCACTAGATGGTGGTCCAAAGATGCATTTCATTTACACACATTATGTAAATCTCCATGGGACTACATGTTGGGCTAGTGATACGAAAATTAAATCTGGATGGTCGAGCGAAAGTGTTGAAAATTGAGGAGGAGGAAAAAATCTGAAAGAAGGATAAATTATGATCCTGCATTTCTGCAATTGTTGGTCTTTAAGAGAGAAGTTCTGCATGCCAGGAAAACAAACACAAAAGTCCTTGTGTATCATTAATATACTTGGTTTCTTTCTTTCTCGTGACCATCTTCATAATGGGACTATATTTAAATTCTTTTTAAACGGGCATTGTTGTCAGTCTTACTACTATAACATCTAATAAAGCTTAAATCTCTTTTCTTTCTTTCTCTTCAACTGTGTGCAGTCATCCCATAGCCTCCTCCTCCCCTACTACAGCCTCGTGGCTGTGGCAGCCTTAATTAGCATGTTTGTTCTTGTCCGGTTTTCAAGCAAGAACTAACGGAATGTCAAATCCTTTGTCTCCAAGTTTTTCACCGCTTAAATTCCAAACAGCTCTTTGTCTCGAAATAGCCAATCAGGGAGGGAGCCCATAAACTGCTACATAGGTTCATCCCTGTGTCCAGTTTCACTTCTATGAAGCTAATATTTATACTCTTTCTCTTTTTATGACATAAACGGCTACACTTGCTCACCCCTTCCACATCATTCTGTTACACAATTCCTGTACTTGGTCATTATTCCCAGTCCATGTCTGCCAGTCACACATATCCGCTGTTGTCAATGCCTACCTTCATGGTGAAGTCCCCCATTAGGAGTTTGAGGTCTTTCTCTCCTTGCTTGTCCAGCACAATCTGGAGTCTTTTGTAAAAGTTCTCCTTCTTCACTTCCTCTGCATCATTTGTAGGGGTGTAGCACTGCACCACTGCAATGTTGATGTTCTTCATCGTCATCCTGAACTTGACTGTGATGATTTGAGAGCCGACTGCCTCCAAGCCGATGGACGCTCTCTGTGTCTCCTTTGTAAGCATCAAAGCGACTTCTTCAGTGTGGGGAACAACGTGTCATACTCCTTCTCAGTGAAGGCCCTTCCTCACCCAAGTCGAATAGCTTTGGATTTGTCGCTGTTTCTGTAACAGACGGGTTTTTCCGGTCTAGAGTTGTTAGCCCTATCCCAACACCTTAACCTCAAGGAGAGACGGTCCTAATTAGTCTGACCTCTACTCTTTGACCTGTCCAGTATGGGTGACACTATCAGAAGCTCACTTTCGCTGGCATAGCACTCCGGGTCATTGAGGCATGCAAATCTGCAAGGGATGGACCCCATGGTGTTATATAGCGGGGTGTCCTGGGCTTCGAATGAAAGGAAGGAAACCCGAAGACTTGCTTGTAAAGATATCTGGACATATTTTTATTACATATAACATACATCTTTGTCGGCAGGATCGTGAAGAGTGGAAGAGAGAAGACAAAGAGAACCGCCAGGCTGTCCCCTCAGCTGGGACAGCGGTTTCGTGCCTTTCGGCTCCGCTGATGTCTGTCTTCTTTGAGTGTCGAGGTTTCGGTCCGCTTCCCAGGCTTAGATGATTTCTTCTGCGTCTGCTTTATAGATCTCCCCAATGCATACGTGGTGTCTCACGCTGTCAATGACCAACAATCATTTCCTGTTTACAACAATGATGCAATACATCCATCTCCCAAGGTGATCGAGGTCACTTACATTTCCGCCACAGGTGGCCGGATACACCAAATCATAACAATGGTGCACTAGCACTATAAAAATTCCATCTACTTCAGAATTGAAAAAAGATCAGAAATCTACTGGAGGACAAACACCATTATCAAAATTCTTTACTACTGACAAGGTTACCATCACAAAAGTTTTAAAATCACATCATCGAAATGGTAGTGAAAAATAGTCTAACTGTATATTTTTTTCACAACCAGCTTTTTTAAGGCTTAAATGGAGAAATGGCTATAATTGTTGAGGCCAAATATAAGAAAGAAGAACTTCAAAAAATCTGAAGGGACACTTTGTCTTTATTAAAATAGATGAAGTACGTGTCAGAGACAACTATTTTGTCATTAATATTGAATTTGATAATGAAAACAATCAACTGATAACTCTGACATTAGGAGGAAAGGACACCCAAGCATCTCAGACAGCCACATGAGCATAGCTATAGCCTTTAAACCCAAACTTTAACAGGCTAGAGTGCTAAAAAGTAGCCCGATTCATGTTGGCAGTGATGAAATGCCTTGTATGTTTTGTAATTTCAATAAATATAGGCTCCAGTTCTCATGGCATTTGATTAGTCCTTAGTGAATAGTAAGACTTAGTAGTGATAAAGTCCACACTTGGGTGTATTAAACTCTTAACATTGTGTTGAAATTTTTTAAGTCCAAAGCCCAATCCCGTAATGGGTTTGTTTATTCAAATGACTATAGTGTCTTTACTTGCGGACAGATTGTTGTGAAAATTGGCAGAATTGCAGGAAATACTTTGTTTTTTAATGTGATGTAGTCATTTGTGCTAAAAATAATGTAGCGCATGTGTGGTTGTTGATTAATTATAAGATAATAATTTAAAAAAACAGGCGTGGTGTGTTTGTTAGTAATACATTAAATGCAATTAATTACAGCACAAAACATGTTTTTCATCCGCAATCTTCTTGATCAAATTAATGGGAAAGTTGAAAAAAATATTCAACAGGCTTGGCATCATGTCCTAAAGGTTTTTTAGGACCAACAAAACTAGTAAAAGCTTCAGGTTCAGGGTCCACAATGGTCTCTGACCATTCCGCAGGTGAAATTTCGTCCGAGTTGCTTGGTGAAAATATTGCTGGTTGTGCACTGAAACAACAGACATATCTCTGGTTGTCATCTCCAAGTGCTACAGACAATAATTTGTCAATCAAATCATTGTTGATTAAGTGCCCAGTCACCATTATCGCAGGAAAACAATCATGGAAAAAACGTTGGGAAAAATCTATTAAAACTGAGCAACAAGTGCTAGAAAGTAATCTAATATTTCTTAAGTCCCCAAAATTTCAAACTTGATTGTACAAATGGTTCAGAAGTTATTTGAAATTGAAATTTGGTTAAATTTACATGTCACGAGCAGCAAGCATGATTTTGCCAAATTTGACACTTTATAACTTTGCTATTTAAGATGATATCTAGCTGAAATTTTAACTTTTTCTTCTCGTCATGTATCGCTTTTTCGTCAAAAGTTTGACAAGTACATAAATAGCTGAAAACTAACACAAATTCAAAGTAGCCCTATAACTGAAAAAGAAGTTTTGTCAGAAGCAACTGGAGCATGTACAACAAGAAAGGTTTTGGAGTTTAAACATCACTGCTTTATAGGCAATTCTAAGCATGAATGTGATTAACAGATACAATGAAGGAGGCATTGGTGTTACTAAATGTGCAAGTGTACACCTCATGGAAAGGAAAGACATTTACATTGCTTTTACCATCCAACAATATAGTCCGGGAGCACATATATACATTAAAGAAACTAAATCAAGAATTCCAGAAATCTATAGTTTTCTTCCCAACTGGAAAATACCTATTGGTGCACGCAGCTGATGTGAATACTTGCAAATATGCAATTGCAGCTCTATATGGCTGCGGCTTGAGGGATGATGATTTAGCTAGATCATTTGGTAGAATAGTCCGATGACAGGTGCAGAGTTCAGCTGAATGCAAGAAACAATGCCCTTTATTGCTAGTACAATCAGTCACTAAGCCTTTATATATGCATCGGAAGAGAAAAGACTTTTTTTCTGGTCAAGAAAGTTAACTAGTGATCTTGCTGCACTTGTCCTCATGTAACTCCTTGTCTGGTCAACAGTTCCACCAACATCAAGATCCCAAAGAAATCATTAAGTCAAAAGAAGAATCATCCTTTTATGACAGAATACACAATTTACCTGAAAGGTGGTATAAAGTCATAGAAAGCCATGGAAATACTTTGATCACCGAATAATAATGCTATGAATTTATATGAAAAGATTTTGTCAAAAAAATAAATTAAATTAAAAAATGCTGGAAACTTTTTTGTATCAACTTAATATTTTGCATGACAAGTAACTACTGAATTTAATAATGAAGTAAATTATGGTCTGAAAAGAATTTAACTGTGGAAAATCTTTTGGTGCTATTGATATGTTTGGTAATTAGAGACTAAATAAAGCAAAAATACCAATAATAATGAATGTAAAAATGGCAACTTACTTCCAATTTTTTTTAGACATTAGCAGGAGTTGTATGCCTGAAAAAGAGAAAATGGAATTCATTTATTAATTTGAATAATAGCTAAGTTACAAAAAGTATTATCTAACATTAAATATGTGGAAGATTATAAATATTAAAAGTTGACAGTTTTGCTTGATGATTTCTAACAATGAAGCAACTCACTTTCATGGAAAGCCCAGTTATTATATTAACTAGTCAGGTGATGTCATCAGTTTTATGCTTTTCAAAAGGCATTCTTTGACTACTTTTCAAAGAACAAGATAAGAATTTCTTATTCTATTGAAGCAACTGCACGAGTACATCATGGCCAAATGTCATGAAGATCTCATGAAAAGTGCATTGTTCCATCAAGAAAATCTTGCTTACGTATTGAGGATTGCCATGACTGCATTGCACAACTAACTTTGAACATTGACTAGTCACTCTGATCTAGAACAATCTGTCTTCTTTTTCTTCATTCAAACATCAGTACTTGGTGACATGATTTCCATTCTTGATCTGAAGAAGGAAACATTCTTCTCCAGGAGGATCTACATACTGCAGTATCACTGAGATGTTTTGACATCAAAAAGGACATCATGGGAAACGACTACAAAGTATCCTTAAATATCAATCCAGGTTAAGCTGCAAAGTTTTTATTCAACTCTTGTAATTTATTATTATTTTTACAGGCAATGGTTATGACTAGGTTTTTAACTTAGATACAACAGACTAAGATCCATATAATATTATCAAGCCATTCCTCTATCATTAATTAAGTGACATAAAGAAGTATTCTTTTCAGTAAAAATTCTTTGTTTGGTGTAATGTTAAAGATCACATTCTCAGTAGTTGGAACACTGTCAGTGACAAATCACTGTTCTGCCTAACATTGCCAAAGTAATAGCTCTAAATTCTTACTGAAAATTCAAAATGTAAAATTACCAATATAGTCACTTGTACTCAAATCCCCACTGGTTATTCTAAGCATAATTCTAGGTATTATGATAGTTGACTTTTTTCTTCTGTAGAAACATTTACTTTTCCTTTCAACAAATTGATAAAGTCAATATAAATTACTAATTTTTTATAATATTCCATTATTTTTTTATTAGAATAAATTACGGTAATGACTAGAAATGAATTGAATAATCTATTTTATCAGTAGATTATTGAAATTTATGACAAACTCATTTTCCTCTCATTACCAAATTAATAAAAACTTGACATCAATTTGAATAGCAACATAGACAATAGGCAGAAAACATACCTAAAGGTCCTTAAATTTGCCTAAATGTCATTTCTGATTTTAAAACAATTTTATTGAGCAGTTATAAGCTGTGGCATATTTTATAACTTAGCTAAGCAATATGAATTTCCCTTTCAGCCTACAAACCTTTTTATCACATCATAGTTGACTAGAAACAGTCAGAAAATAAAGCTAGCTGATCAGTTTTGACTTATTTTCCTTATCATGTACAAGAGAGTCATTTTAAGAAAAAAAGTTCAATGATTAAAAAATGATGGTTCTTAATCCAAAAGAACAATCAATCCAAGTCATTGACTTTCATTACCACATGGACATTCTTAACCATTTTTCTTTAATTAACTACTTCGATTTTGCCGAGAAAATTTTGTATCCTATTCTTTTTAGAAATAATCTACTCACTGATTCTATGTAATGTTTATAACTTTTGAGCATCCAATAATTCCAAATAGAAACTATTTTCTACTCAATGGGTAAATTAATCCAGATTTCAGCCCTTAAAATTGATCTAAAGTGTCCTTCACCACACACAAACAAAACAAGAAAAAACCACTTCACCTACATTAAAAAAAAAATAATTATAATTATTCTCTACTACTGACTCACGGTTTCATGTCTAGACAGGTTAGTAAAGCCATAACAACAGACATTGAATGCTAAAAATTATATTGATCAAATCCAAATATCAAGTTACTTTTGTAAGAAAAAAAACTTATACTGTCTCTTAATTCAATCACAACAAACCAGATTTACTTTTCATCTTAAAGTCGAAGGCTTACATCTAATTTTTTACATTTGTTATAACTCTATTCTCCCAGAACTTTGTATCTTTCTCAGCAAAGAACTACTCTGGCTGCCATTTGTAATGTTTCAGGGAATTGAAATTTTTGTCATTAAGAGACCAGAATAAATGGTAATCTGAAGGTGCAATATCTGATAAATATGGCAGATGAGTGAAAACTTCCCAGCCAAGCTGTAACATTTTTTGCCTGGTCACCAAAGAAATATACAGTCTAGCATTGCAATCCTGATGGATTATTACACACGTTCTCTTAAATAATTCTGGACAGACACTTTTTGCCAATTGCTGTCTTCTATTGGTCTAATTGGAAGCAGTACTTATTTGGATGAATTGTTTGGTTCTCTGGAAGGAGCTCATAGAGGACAATCCAACCATATCCACAGTATCACCTTTGAATGAAGACCTGCCTTTGGTACTTTTTGTAGTGGTTCATTTTGCTTGTCCCACAATCTCTTGCATACTACATTGTCGTTATGTATCCACTTTTCATCATCTATCACAATTTGTTTCACATTATGTGGAAGCTACTCATCAAAATGACTAACATAACCATGATGGTGCAAATGATTTTCAACATTTAATTTGGATATTTTGATTATGTTGACAATCATATAATGTTGATTATTCTCAAGTAATGTCTTCATTTGATTGCTATCACCCTACATTGGTCTACCAGATTTCATCGTGGTGCCTTGTTTAGTGAGAAATCTCCAGCATAAAACTGTGGAAACTACTTTTGAGACATTTCATGATATCGCAACAGATCACTCAGGATAGCAAGCTTCACCTTTGAGTGGATTTCCCCACCCAAAAACAATTCCACAGAGAAGATGCCATGAATTCAAGATGAAAGTAATGTGGAGGCCATACCAACAAAGCTGACAGCCGAAGTTACAGGTAATCCATACTGCTTCACAATTTTGTTGCTGATAAAACTTCCAGTATCGATTAAAGCCCTTACGGGAACTACATTAAGTGCTGTATTCATGATAGCTCATGCCAAACAACCACTGATAGTGGTGGCCAAGGTCAGGACAGCTGCTGACTGGGCCTGTATACTTTAGCAAAGTGGCTTTTTTTTTGTTGACATTTATAGCAACTGGAGTCTTTGGTAGGACACTTAAATCTTGGATGGTGATTGAAGCCACAGAAGAAACACTTATTTCGAGCAGCGCAACTACAGCGCTGTCTTCAGCAGGGGCAGTGTTAGTACATGGCTCAACCACTGCAACATTAATAGATGACACTTCAGCATGAGATTGATACTGTTTATGAGCCATTTCAAGTATTATTGTCTGATCATAAGCTGTATTTAGATGGAGATTTGTTTTCTAGCAATCTCATACGTATGTGAGTAGACCACAGCCCATTTATGAAAGCAACACGTATATATTCTTCACAGTTTTCTTCAGCAGTACGGATCTAAAGTTAGTCTTTTGCCTGCAATAATTGATCCAGATTCTCTTCAGGTTGTTGTTTCCGGATAGCCAATAGAGACATTTTTAGGCGTAACATACATTTTCAGGAACAGAAATCACATTAACATAACTAGAGCATTCAGCAATGTACTCATATACTGAAGGGGCAACATGATTGATCACCAAGTCGAATCTTGCAGAATGATTTGAAGGATCACATGAAAGGAACAAAATAAACTTGGATAATGCTTGTTTCCAATGTAGCCATTGCTTGGCAGAAGAGCTGCAGGCAGGATAAGCAGAGAATCATTCGGGCCTCAGGAACCTCACCATGTAGAATAAATTGTAATACAATTCAAAGACGAGACCAAATTCCAGGCTTTATCAGCTTATTCCAACTGCAGTATACAGCTTAACATTTTGCTGATGTAACTCTCTAGGAATGTAAAACTCATATATAGATATATATCTCAAAAACAGTGAAAACTGAAACAAATCATACTCAATTTTAAGCAAGGTCAAAATAAATGTTTTTCAATCCATAGCATTATTTTGAAGATAGCAAATGTTGACATTAGAAATATTATTTTATTACTATAAATTAAATTAATAAAAATATCATATACTTATTTTGGCAAAGTTGGATGACTTAACCGTCAAAAATGGATTGCATCATAAGGACTGATTTGACCGGTCACCGCTAAAGAAGCTAACATTTTTTACGTCCGTACTTACACAATATTTCTATTTACTTGAGTACTATGCCGGCACTGCAATGACTGTTCGAGTTTTAGTAAAAAACATTTTTTTATTTATTAAATGAAGTATTGTAAACTATTAGTTTTTGACTACTATTTACATTCATCCTAATTTTTAGTTTGCTTAATCCCAATTTCAGTAAGGCTGGCAAAATCTTGATAAATATAAATAAACAAAGGATACATTTTGGGTAGTGTTTTTTGGTAATGGTGGCTAAGTCCCCGAAATTAATGTCCAGTTCAGGTAACAAATTTCTATTGACGTGCTTTGGTACAATATATGTAGTCGCATCAGGACTCAGCCAATCCCGCTATCAGCTGCAGCGTGGCCATTTGGAAACAAAAAACGTCAGGATTGCCAATTGTTTTTTTACTAAAACTCAAACAGTCATTGCCGTACCAGCTTAGTATGAAAGTAAAAATAAATGTTTGCTTCTTTAGTGGTGATCGGTGAAATCAGTCCTATAATGTGATCCATTTTTGTATTTTATTACTATAAATTAAAATATTACTTATTTTATTAAAATGTTTTCATGTTTTTTTTTTCCTTGTGAGAAACCAAAGTTATGACTTTTTTCTCTACAACATTTTTTTCAAACCACACATTATGACTTTTTCTTTAGCTGTCTCCACGCATCTCTATAAAACACTTTTCGGTCAGTCTGTAATATATTAAATATATCAATTTTCTCAGCCTTTTCATGTTAGATTGATATGAAACTGGGTCCAGACCTTCGGATGAACTATCCTCATCTTCTGGCTACTACTACAACTATTTTGTTTAGAACCTGTTTGGAATCGGAAATCATTTTTTATTGGGAAATGCAATCACGCAAGGCTCCCCCGCTTCTATTCCTCTTTGAAAGCCAGCCTCTTTTCCCTTTCTCATGGAGTGAGGAAAGATTCATGACTTTTTAGACTGTTTCAAGTTAGATTAATCTGAAATCTAGGCCAGACCTTTGGGTCAATCGGGTGTACCATTCGTCTCCTCCTCCTCTTCGGCCAAGGATAATAGGATTAATAATTTAAAGGCTCAATTCTCTCTTTTTATGTTTTATTTTTATATATAGAAACAAAAGTCACTGATTGTTTATAGTTGCTAATTATTGGGTATCTCTAAGAAGTCCCTTGCCAAGAAGTTTTTCACTAATTTTAGGTTGCTAGTAATTGAGGCAATCACATACAGATATGGACGTAAGGATGGTGGATGCATTATTGAACTTATGATTCTTGTTTTTTTTTATGACTTTTTTTCCAGTCACCAATGAACTACATACTGACACTTATTTTATTGAAATAATTTTAAGAGATTTCTCTAGGAATCTACCTTCATTCGGCTGTTAAACTGGTATTTTGAATATTAAAAAAAGTGGCATGAAAAATGAATAAAAACTGCAGTGACAGTGATTTGGACTAGAGAGATATTTACTTTGATATTATTTCTGGGTTTCCCAGCTGTTAAAATATTTGTGAAAAAGGTGCAATAGTGATTGTTATTTACCTCTGTCCACAGGATATCTCTAACTGTACTGATAGGTGGGAAATAGGGTAAGGAAGAGTTTGTTAAATTTTAGGGTGGATCGATCTTTAAATTGAGATATTTTTCCGGGTTTTTTTTTATACATTTCAATGAAATCAAATAATGGATAATTTTATATCCGACAGAATATGATAATTGTAAAGGCATTTATTAGTTGGGAACATGTACATTTAGGCCGTTCGTTTTCCATTCGCTCACACCGACGCCGACTAATAAATGTCTTTATAATTATCATACATTTCAATTTTGTGGGAGGGTTGACAGAGCTAAGGAAGAAGTGATTAATTTGGGGACGGATCCATACACAATTACTCCCTCTACTTAACTTAGTTGTTATGTACACAACACACCACATAATATCGCCAAAAAGTTCATGGCTGTCCACACGATATCTCCAAAAGTTCTCAATGAATTTCAGTGAAATTTAGTGGAAGGGTGAACAATGGGCCATGGAAGAAGTGATTAAATTTTGGGGCGGATCAATCCACAATTACTTCCCCTGGCAATGGCGTTGGCAGAGGTATGCGCTCTCCGAGTGCTTTCTATAAATGTACATGACATTCCACGCACGTCTTTCTTTTTCTTTACACAACGCATAAACCAGATAATTTAGAAGGTTGGCGAAAGTTTGTCAAATCATTGGAAAATGGAATGTTTAGTACACTCAGATGCAAATCTATAATTTGCATAAATTCACATAAGTTTTAGTAACTTTATTTAATTTCAAATAATGCAAACAACGATTCTCTGTCCATCTCCAAACGAAACAGGATGTCGACAAAGCTGGCAGCAGGGGCCTCACGTAGCTTAACATGTCGAATTATCACGCGGTGGCACTCGGTCAGTTACTAAAGTAGATATCGAATCTAATTTTTGTAAATTTCAGAGTAATTTTTCGATATTATCAACATTTTTTTTTTACTGTTATTTGTATCTTTATTCATACAATTTGGAAAGAAAACACACCAGCTTTCAAAACTAAAAAAAATAATGTGCTGCTCCCGATATGGTAAAAATAAATACAACTATTTTAAAATAGCTGATGGAGAGTTTATTTTATCTTACTTTTGGATTTTTTTACAATTTGTTTTTATTAGATTTGATACCTGCTTCTTGGTATTTTGTTGTAATTGAACATTTTCACAACAACCGTGATAATTTGGGACATTTGGCTGTTTTCTCTTCATCTGTTATCAAAGTAACTAATAAAGCCAACTTGTTTTTCTTTAAATCAAAATCAGATTAACTCTTAAAATAAAAAACATTTATAACAGTAAAAAAACATGCACGATCATTTTAAAGACCAAATGTTGTGATCAAACACCATCATGATTTAAAAATGCGAACAAAGTAATAAAAATAAATGGTCCAAAAGGGACGGCATAATGTGAGCTAGTTCGTTCAACAAATGACTCAGAACATGGAAAAAATGTTGTAATTCCTTTTTCTTTAAATTAAAGTCAACAGTATCTTGACTTTAATGTTGAAATAAAAACCATTCTATTGAAGAAAAATATCATGGAATGAAATATCCATGCATTATTTTTCAATTAAAATAATGAATACTTAAAGCGAAAAGATAGTAAAACAACCTTGGATTGGCTTTCTTCCTTTGGGAAGTTTCAAGATTTTAAATTTAGCAAATAAACAATTTCTTGGTTTATAACATCAACTACATCTTGAAGCAAACGTGATTTGCTTTTCTTGTTCAAATAAATGCTTTCTTTTTTAAAAAATGATTTCACCTAGAAAATAACAGAAGAAACATCAAGTGGTTAAAGGCGAAAGAATCAACAACGGTAGAAGTTAATGCTTTCTTTCCTACGGTGTACACCCAAATATAAGATAAGATAAAAATTCACACAGATTAACAAAATCAAAGACTAAAACATTTGAATTTACAAGAAACATTCTTTTACTTTCTCTCTTTGGCTGCAAACAAAAACAAAAACCCCAAAACGATAAAGGACGGCATAATGTGAGCTAGTGCTACTGTTCGTTCAACAAATGGTGTTATTGCTACTCACCTCTATGAAACTCCACGCCAACTAAACATAATATTTGTTCTCTTTCTAGCGCTTATTCTTTCTGTCCCTTCACTAAAAATTATGATTTATATCTGCGTAACCTTTTTAACAATAGTCTCCCTGCTCCGGCAACACACGTCTTTCTTTTTCTAAATCATTACTCTCTGCCCTGATTCAAACTGCAACCACGCTGTCAGTGGCGAAAAACGATTTACCACGACGACTACTACCCACCAACTTGACAATTTCCAGGGTTCCCTTCTGTTTTTTAAAAATCCACCCTTCTCAAAAGAAATTGTTTAGTGGCTTTAAAAAAAAAAAAATTAATTTATATTATTGTTACTGTTATTATTATTATTATTATTATTATTATTATTA
>VCCN01002162.1:1161547-1173170 GCA_006491835.1 Architeuthis dux | reverse complement strand
TGTACACACACTCCCCTGAATGAGTAGGGAAAATGCTTTTTTATTTTTGCAAATTCACCTCCTAAATAGGTTTTTAGAGGGGTGTTCAATTTTCAGTGGAAGCTTATTCTAAATTGGTCACTAGTTTTTGAAAATTCAGACATTCTTTAGTGATCAGAGCCCAACTGTTTAATTGATCACCACCAACACAGCATATATGGGTGGCGGTGATTCATAATTTCCCTTGGAATGATAGTTTTACTTCTATTTAAATTAATTCTATTTTAATTGTATAAACCTTAAATTCCTTTCCAAGTATTCATTCGATTTTTTAATTTATTACAAAAAAACAAAGTTTTGAGCCATTTTACATACCTTACATTTTGACAGTTATTATTAACTAGCAATAATACTCAGTGTTGCCTGGGGGGGGGGGATAAATGCAAATATAACAATACTGTTTCACCTTGTTTTAGACCAGTCATGGGAAAACTGCGGCAAAGGGGGGGTAACTATTAAATCTTATTTATTTGTAAGTAAACCTGTTAGCTAATCTGCAGCCATCCAAACATTCAGGAGTTTTAAATTGGCATCACTACCAAGGATTAAATGTTCAAATTCTGTTTCCACTACTTATAAACGACTTGTTGCGACAATTTTGAGAAGTCAGCGTGCGCATACGCAGCGTTCCCAGGCAGGATTGAAGGAAGTTTACTTTCAAAGTGTTAGTGTGTAAAGTGCTGTATTTTTTAAGTGTTATTTTAATTCTTGATAAACACAAATCATGGCATTATCTAAAAAAGGAAGCTTTTTGAAGAAATAAGAAAATTGCAGGATACGTAGACAAATGATCACTTCTTGGTTGAAGTAAAAAACAGATCAATGTGTCTTATATGTTCTGTATCCCTCTCTACATTTAAGGAATTTAACGTTAAGCGTCAATTACATTACTAAACATTCCGGGTATAATACATTTAAAGGAGATATTAGAAAGCTTAAAATTGAAACATTAAAGAAACAGCTCGGTAGCTGTGACACCGGTCACGAAAAAAGCTGAGCTGGTTATTTGAACCGATATCTAGGTGATAATCGCGCCTAAGGATATGTGATCAAGACAAAAGGAATCAGTTAAGGGAAAAAAAGGGGCATATGACAGAAAGGAAAAGATGCCGGCATGGAGGAAGACATTTTAAGGAATCGCACCGCTAAGCCTGATTTAGCAGAAACTAAAGTAATCGGTGGTCATCGTTAATTCTCGAATGGCCTATATTTGAAGCGTGTATTCCTAGTCTGGGCGAAAAGGAAACGGAGCGATGACTGAGATTGAAATAAAGAAATATTGGCATTTGAAGAAATGTCCATATTTTAAAAAAGTAGAGATGTAAAAACATTTAATGAGCCCCAGGCGGCCTAAATACTAAATGGGAAAAGAAGGGTTTTGTTTACATGCCAAGAAGATGTAGGCACAAAAAAAGGAAGCTAATTCTTAGTTTTGTACTTCATAGGATTCAGAGCTGGCTCCATCGAGGTGATAAAGCCAGCTTGATATTTCTAGCCCTATTTTGGTATTTTAAGAAAAGTGACCGCTACACTAGTATTACAATACCAATGCACAGCAGCGGTTCTTTCAGAGATGTCACGCCTCTCAACAAAGTTTAAAGTGCAATTTGTTGCCACTGCTCATAAACCACAAGAACACCTGTATCTGTTTTTCTAAATTTATTTTTAAAAGTTGCTCTATGATTAGCCAGTCTTGCTTTAAATTCTGGTTTTGTTATCCCATCGTATGCCTTCTCGTCTCTTATAAGACAAATAAAAGTGATCCTTACCGCTTTTTCGCAAAATATAAGAAAAATAAAGATAAATAAAAAGGATGAGATGCATGTTGTGTGTTTACATTACACTAACATTATTCTGGTGGTAACCTTTGCTTTCCGCAAAAGTACTCATAGTGTCCGGTTTGGAGAAGAGAACCAGCTCTCTTCCATAGGGTGATTTGTTAGCGCGAATGGGATCACTGGACTCAAGTGTGAGAGAAAGAACAACATTACAACAGGTCTTTGGTCCGAGACAATCCAATCTTTATTAGATAAGAAGAGAAAAGGATAGATAAAAGATATATGTTGAAGGTAGGGTTGTTTGGGGTATTGGAAGGTCGGGGCGGGGTCCGTTTGGGTTTGGACGGGGTCTGTTGGCTTTGGGACTGGTTGCGAAAAAGTGTGGGATTCGCGTGGAGAAACACTCACATGTCGTGGTTAACTCCAGTTAACAAATGTTCATTATCTCTTCGTCATTTCGGTTGTGACGGAGAATGATTCTGGATTTCTTGTCTCTGGCATCATTTCCTGCCAATTCGAGAATCTCAGCGGTGTGGTCAGTTGTTCCATTGACGGTGTCCATCTTGGCATTAGTAGTCCTTATGCTGAAGACGGTGAGAGGGGAATCGAAGTCCGGCACGGGATGAGCGGGTCTTATTCTTTCCCTTAACTTTTCCTCCTTTGGCACGTCCTGACATTTTGCTGTGTAGTTTGGAGTAGATGTGAAATCAGAATGAAAGTTAGGAGTTCAGATCCAAAAAAGGGGAATACCCCTTTTTTGAGGTCTGGTCAGCACTGCTGCCGAGTCCGAAGAGAGAGGGAAAGGGATTTTGAAGTCCGCGGTCCTTTTTTAAGCGCTTCTCATTGGTCTTGTCTCAACCAATGGGAAAGTGTTCAGTTTTAACCCCTTAACTTTTTTGGGAGGGGCAGGAGTGGAAATTTGAGGAGAAAGGAATGGTGATAATATTTCCAATACTCTTTTATTTTCTAATGTTGATATTTTAGCTAAATACATTACTTGTTATAGATATAGATACAGCCCTATCAATATATTATTGGAAATTAACGGAATCAGGGAAAAAAAACCGTAATAAAATGGAAAACTCTGAAAGAGGCTAAAACATGCAACACCTAAATTCTAGGTGCAATTTATGTCTAGAAGAAAACTTAAAAATAATAACATATAATGAAATGAGTAAACTCCTTAATTCTAGATCTGAAATGACGGTTTCGGTTTCGTGTAGGCATCAAAGGGTGTTCTCACTAAAATAGGTGGGGGAAAATAGGATAAAGATGCCGAATTAGAACAACGTAAGAGTTTAGAAAAATAAAGTTAAAATACAAAAAAACTAATAATGTAAAATGAAAAAATAAATAGAGTTAAAAATTACAAATAATAACAATAAAAGTAGAAAACTAAGAAAAATATAAATAACATAAAAGGCTTGATAAGTATAACATAAAGACATTTAAAATACGAATAACTGGGAGAAAGAAAACGAGCCGGGACAGAGATAAACTAAATAATTAAACAAATTAAACAAACGAGGTAAAATAGTTAGTCGAAATATTGAATATTATGTTTAAAAACGTGAATAGTTAGAAGACAACCACGAGGAAACCGAAAAATGAATGATGAGAAATAAGATGACAATAGAAATCGCAGTAGAAAACTAAAAATAATCTAAACAAGTAACATAACAAAATTTAATAATTAGGATAATTTAGACCTAAATACAATTTCTTGACGAATAACCGACAGAAACAGAATGGAGCCGGGGACAGAAATAAATAAAAGACAAAAAAATGTGTTAAAAGACATGAAGATGAGTAAAATAACGAGGTAAGATAACCAGTGAAAATAGAGAACAGATAAAAACACATTAATTGAAATAGATGACAACTTAGAAACACCAGACAACCAGGCCAGATAAATACGGAGCCATAAAATAGATCAAAGGAATTGGCAGTGATAACAACAAAAACACCACAAAACAAGACACGCCCTAAAACATACCCACAAAGTAAACAGGGAACAAACGGAAAGAAGGAGAAAAGAAAAGAAGGAAAACAAAAACAAAAAAAAGAACGTTTTAGTATATATTACCTTACTTAAAATCATTCGATGTCCACTTGAATAATCTTGTCAAGTCAAACTAGTTGTGCAATTCGTTGTGGATCAATAAAAAAAAATCATTTATATATCCGTGGCGTAGGAAGCTTTTCAAGATTGGTCCGGCTGGAAAACAGTTTAAGTCGTGAAGCATACTTCCCAAGATTTGAAAAGTCTTTGAGACTGGCTAAAATCGCATTACCGAGGAGCACATATTCAAACGTTTAAACCCTATTTTAAGAATTTGTTGACAACGGAAGATAAATCTAATCTTCTTGCGTATAGTGGACCGCTTGTGTATAATGGGGCGCGCGTGACCAGTATGGTTGAAAATAGTGGATAGTGTGTGCCGAGTTTAGCATAACTGCCCTCTTAAAACTTAAAAGAGTTAATTTTTCTCAAACCTGACAAATTTCGCGACGTAAGTAAAGTATTATGGACTGCTGAAGTGAAAAAAATGACTTGGGGAAATTATTTTTTTCTATTTTTTATCAAATATTCGACTCAGTAAGATCCTAAACGTAAAACATTTGGACATTACGCAATTCAGCCATGTTTTCAGAAACATCCAGAAATATATAGTATCTAAGGAAGTTTAGCGTCCCAAATTAAAAAATCTAAAAACATCTAGAATCTAGGGAACTTTAGCGTCCGAAATACTGCAACACAAGTAATGGTTTTAATAATACAGTCAGCTTAGTTGAGGTCATTTCTGAATTTAAAGCCTTTTAATGGAAAAGTTTCCAGTTTAAATTTACAATGTTTACTTACCTCACCTTTATTGTGGCCATTTCTGAACTTAAAAATTTTTTAAATTTAAATTTACTACAGAGCAAAGGAAACAGTTTCTGATTTTTAAATGTACAATTTATTTCGATTTTGACGGTTAGTGTTAAATTTTAAATTTTAATTCATACCAGATACTTTTCTGTGATAGTAGTAAAACACCTAACAGATGTAGGTTTATGTTCTTACTTATGTTCTCTCTCCTCCACATAACTTCATGCGTGATCCCTAATAGGAACGGTCAAGCAATTTGGGACACTGAAATACACTTCCCACAACTAAACTACTAAAATAGGGTTAAAAATATCAAGCTGACTTTGTAACCTCGACGGGGCCAGCTCTGAACCCTTATGAAGTACAAAACTAAGTATTAGCTTCCTTTTTTTTCGTGACGTCAGCACGACTATAAAACCTTAGTTTTACGATACTCCAGGCCTTCTTAGCCTGTCCCCAGCAGTGCTTTATTCGCCCGTGTCTATTTCTTCTGGCACGTAAAATATCTCTTCCTTTTTTCTACTAAATGTTTGGGCCGCCTAGGGCCCACCTTTAACTACGGACATTTCTTCAAATGCCGTCTCTTCTTACTTCAAATCTTTGGTCATTCTCTCTACATTCCTTTTCGCCCCAACTAGGAATAAACGCCTCTAACATAGGCCCTTTCGAGAATTAACAATGACCATCGATGACATTAGTTTCTGTTAAATCTGGTTTAGCGGAGCAACTCCTTAAAATGTCTTCCTGGTTAGAAACTATCTTTTCTACATGCCTGGCATCTTCTCCTTTCTGTCAAAAGCCCTTCTTTTCTCTTAACCGATTTCTTTTGCCGAGAGCACGCATCTTTAGGCGCGCTTATCACCTAAGGATTTAGTTCACATAACTAAACACTGCATTCTCACAAAATCTATTTCAAAACACGAAAACCGGCTAAAGGCAAAAAAACCTTTTTACCATAACTCTTCATCACAAAAACCTCTCACCCTAACGCCTTTTACACACTATTGTATCCTTTTTCATTGCAATGTTTTATTAAATATAACCTTTTTCATTTTAATCTGACGCCTTTTGTTTTGATTTCCTTTGTTTGTATTGACCGCCAAAAAAAACAAAAACAATATGGCCGATGGCCTTTCCTCCTCTTTTTGACCACGTGACCTCCTACACCAACAACTATTACTACTGCTGCTGCGACAGGCCACTCTCGCTATTACCTTTTTACCGCTAAGTTCGAATGGAGAAACGATCTACATTCTCTGACAACTCAATTAACTTCTCCCTTCTTTAACATTTTTACACCCTTACAAATTACCACCCACAACACATGGCTGAATTCCGTGATGTCCAAACATTTTAATTAAATAAAAAAGCTTAAATAACAGCCGCAGTTTCATAAGAAAACTCACACATTTCCGTAAGAAGCGAAACTCTTACATGAAAATAAACAGAAATTAGCTATAAAAATTTGGAAAAAGATATAAAACAGTAAGCACTATGAATTAAGTTATTATTAATCAATCTTTATTATTATTGGATGAAGTATTGTAACACACCACTTTTAAAAATTAAATTTGACTTGTTTTTACCGTCATCCTAATTTTAGTTGTTTTTAAACAACTTATTAATTCGGGCCACTGTCACTATTTCCGATTGCGCTGTTATTCGTTGCCATATAAACTAACCCTAACCTACCTACTAATCCTAACACTAAACCTACTTACTAAGCCTAACCCCGACCCTTAAAAAAAATCATTAAATAAAAAAATTATTTTAAAAGAAATGATGTTTACAGCCATTTAAAAATTGCCACTTTTAACCATTCAAAAATGGATGGACGGAGGGTAATGCGCGATTGCCCTGATGTGGCGCAAGCCCATTTGGTAGGTATCTCTGCGTACTTTGGACACCCCATTTTAAAACGTAAATTAAAATTTAAGTTTTTTCTTGTTTGTGTTAGAAAGAATAAAGTCCAAATATGTGTCCGGAAAAAAGAGAAAAAACACTTCAACGTAGAATTGTGCTCTTAAAAGTCAATTTAAAGTTTTAAACTACAATTTCCGCCATTTTGGTGACCTTTTTGGTAATTTTAAAAATTTCGAAGTCTCTAATTTAAAATCTTTTTAAAAATCAAAAATTCTTCCGATGTTTTTAAAAAAAAATGAGTTATACTTAGTTTCATCATTACTGAACAATCCTTAACCGAATAATTACGATTTTCCATTCAAAACTACATAAAAACCTCTTTCACGTTGGGGGGGGGGGTCAAATATCTGTCAACACCTTCTGCTTACCGCCATAGATAACCATCTGTTGACATCCATTAACGTATAAGAAGCTATTACGGAAGTCGGTATTTGTCAATAAGCAGATGGCTGACTGTGAGATTATTACAGCAGTTGTGTCCTCTTTGACATAATAATCATAAACTATTTACGTTTATGTCCATCCGTAGAAAAATATCGGCCAATTAAATCACAACAAAAAGAAAATAATTAAAAACAAGTACATGGTTTCAGTTTTTTTTACATATCTTTACTTACCCTTTGACTATATCATGTGAGAACAAAATTGAACCGATGGCAACAGAAACAGAGCAAAAATTGGATTTTTTAAAACAATACAAATTTAAAAATTAAAATTTAAAAATTCTCTATAAAAAGATTTTAATGCTAAGATTATTTCTCTTTTTACGGAAAATAACGATAAATCATATTTTACCAAATGAACGAAAAATATTGGCAATAAAACAGTATTTAAAAAACATTTTTTTACGGAAATAAATAAATTAGCTTTTTCAGAAACAGAAGCAGAATTTATATGTTCATGTCTTGACTTAATAATGGAAAAAGATCGGACTGATCGATTGAAAATAAATCAATGAAAATTTAAGGTAGTATTTTTAATCACAATGAAAAAATATTTTTTTTGCCGAAATTTGGAATTAAAACTGATCTTTAAAAAATCCTTTATTCTGTAGAGTGCGAGGTGGTTTCTACAGGGTTGTGATTTAATTGTGTTGAAGTGGATATGTAATGAATGTTGAAGCAGGGGAGATGTTACTTGAGTTGTAGAAGAATATGAACCGTTTCTACAGTTGAAATTAGCGGAAAAGAGGAAGGACGGGAAAAGGCCGTATGGTTTTTTTGGCGGTCAAATCAAACAAAGGAAAAGAATGAAAACACAAAGGCGTTGGATTTAAAGTTTAAACAGGCCATTTTTAATAAAAAAAATATGTACGGAAAAAGGGGTACACAAAAAAGGAATACACATATGTAAGAAAGGTTTTGGTGAGATGATGGCGAAAAGAAAAGAAAGAAAAGAAAGAGGGACTTCTAGCCATTTTTCGCGTTCCGAAATGTATTTCGTGAGACGGCAGTGTTAGTTACATGAACTAAATTATGTAGGCTATTAGTGCTCTTTAATAATGTGTTTGCTCTCAACAAAAGAAATCGGTGTTAGCTGAAAAGGAGGGCTTCTGACTGAAAGTAGAGAAATGCCAGGCATGAAGGAAATGGTTTTTGGTCAAGAAGACTTTTAAGGTTTGCTCCGCTAAACCTGATTTTGACCAGAAACTAATTATCGATGGTCGTTATACATTTTTAAACGTCCTATGAATGAGGCATTTATTCCTAGTTTTGGCGAAAAGGAATGGAGAAAGGATGACCAACGATTTTAGGTAAGAGACGGCATTCGAAGCAATGTCCGTAGTTAGAAAGTGGGGCTTAAGCGAGACCGGAACATTAAGTGGCAAAGAGATGTTTTTACGTGCCAGAGAAATAGACACGGGCGAAAGAGGCACTGTTAGGGAAACAGGCTACGAAGGCCAGGAGAATCGACAGACAAGGGTTTTTATAGGCGTGCTGACGTCACGCAAAAAGGGAGCTAGGTTTAGTTGCGTACTTCATAGGGGTCAGAGCTGGCCCTTGTCGAAGTGACAAGACCAGTTTGCTATTCTAAACTCTATTTTGGTACTTTGTGAAAAGTGACCGCTACAATTCGATAAGTATTGAAAATGTTATTAAGATCCGATCAGTAGTTGATGTGTTATACATTTTTTAAATCTTGGTGTATTTTTCTTGTCAAAAGGGCGAGAAAATTTACTCATAATTACTACGGAACAGAATTTGTTTCCATTTGCACGGAGATTTACACTATTTTGATTCAATAATATCTCCCGTTTTATAAATTGCATACAAAAATTTTTTATCTCATATATTTCGCCAATCTTTCAACTTACTAATGACACTATGAAAGAATTAAATTTTATATGATATTGGCGTTTATTTTAAAACCCCGCAGAAATACCTAGCATTTGGCGACTGATGTTTTGGTCGTTTTGGCCATTCGTTTAGGTCGTTTAGGGAAAAAATGTTGATTGATTCATCATCATCCAATGGAGAAATTTTAAAAAGCCTTAAAACTGCAAATTTAACTTTATTGAAAAATATATTTTTTCAGGTCTAGAAAAGATTCTATTCTAAATTCTATTTACCTTGGAGTTTTTTTAGTCATATTTATTAGTTTCAGTTTCTTCGCTCTATATGAGTTTGAAAACAAAAAACTATATTATTTATTTATTACTAAAATTAATTTTTTGGCATAACGGTGTTGCACGAAATGTGTCCTTTTGAAGATCGCTGATTCCGACAGTCGGGAATTCAACGTTTGCCAATTTTGATGTGTTCGCAGCTAGACTAAACCTACAAAAACAAAGAATGCATTTGATTTTTGTAATAAATAATATAGTTTGTTTGTTTGTTATAGATCGAAGAAACTGTAAACTGCGAAATAAAAATAGTAAGGGAATTTAAGGTTTATTCAATTAAGATAGAATTAATTTAAATAGAAGTAAAATTTAAGTCCGGTTATACTATTGTACCCTTCCGCACTTCTGGCGTCTAGGGGAGATAACTCCTTTTGTCAAATAAAGATATTTTTCATTTAATTTTATCTGATGAAGTATTAGAAATCATTATTCGAATTTGTGTAACTACTTTTTACTTACAACTTAATTTTATGTATATATGTTTATATTATTTACTTTATCCGATGTTTTAGTTGATTTTTTATTTTTATTCATTTTAACCGACCGGTCTGAGTAAAAGTTACGATAAAAAAGATTCCCTTTTCACGGATTAAAGATATTTTTAATTTATTTTCATTCGATTGCTTTTTTAATTCTTTTTAAACTTCCCTTTGCCAGTGCTTCTTGTCTAGAACTCATGCATTTTAGATGTAGGAATCTGTGCACAAACTGCAAATGTGCCCGTTCCCCAACTAACTTAAATGTACTATCTATTGCACATGACGAGGTAACGGTAAAAACACGTGTGATTGCAAATAATTTTAATGTCTTCTTCCCAGTAAGATTGTAAACGTAAAACATAATTAAATCAAAAAAAGCTTCAATAATATGACTTGAGAAACAAAAACTGGCTATAAAAAGTTGAAAATAGATATATAAAACACTAAACAACAACAAACATGAATTAATGAATTAATTGCTAACTGACGTTTTCCTAACAAACTAGACAATTGGTCGTATTGCAATTATCTCCCTTAGATCAATGTAGCAGTTTTGCTTTACATGATACTATGACAATTAGATTTATATATTTTGATTCTATTTCATTTTAAATCCCGTCTAGATCTGTGGCCGAACTGTCCTAGATTCCTTTATTTGACAGTTCATTTTAAAACGAACAAAGCTGTGGAAAAGGAATTTTTTTTTAATCGTAACTTTTATTCAAACCGGTTAAAAAGAATTAAAAAAGTAATCGAATAAAAATAAATGAAAAATATCTGTGTAAAGGGAAATTTTATTTTATCTTAACTTTTACTCAGGCTTCATCATTGCTTTTTATTATTTTTAACAAATAATAAAAAGCAATGATTTATAATACTTCATTGGAAGCATGTGTGCGGATAAAGTGAATAATATAAATATATAATAAATAATAATAATAATCTAAAATCTTCCGTGCATAAAAACATTACCTTAGATTTTCAAAGCTTTAAATGGGGGTGGGAAAATTATTAAATACGTGAAAAAGGAAGCTTTTTTTTTTATCGTGAGCCGGTTAAAATAATAAAACAGCAACTAAAAAATTAAGCTGTAAGTAAATAATAAAATAAATAAAGGAGTAAATAAATAATAATACATATTGAATTAAATCAATAATTTGTTTTAATGTTTGATCAGTTGCATTGCAATCAACTCTGTTCCCTATCTGCGTTTGTTTTTGTCGATTTCGTCAATAGTTGTTAGAATTCGCACTTACCTAGAACAAAAGATTGCCAAAATTTCTAATGCAAATATTTACATTTGAACGTTTTGCTCATTGTATTTCAATGGGTTTCTATTATTCATACGAATAATTTTTATATGAAGATGTTCTACAATCTTTATTCTTAACTTACTAATGACAAGTTTCAAGCGTTTGTAGGAGTTGGTAGGGTTACCAATTTGTAGAGTTGGGGAGTAACCAGAAGGTTGTGATTTGGAAGGAAATAGATGTTAAAGAAGGGAGAAGTCAATTGAGTTGCAAGAGAATGTAGATTGTTTCTCCATTCGAAACTAGCGGTAAAAGGGTGATGGCCAAAATAACCTGTCATGGCTGACGGTAGTAGTAATAGTAGTTGGTGTCTTCCTGGTGAGAGAGGAAGGAGGTCACGTGGTCAAAAAGAGGAGGAAGGAATATCGGCCATATTGGTTGTTGGCGGTCAATTCAAACAAAGGAATCAAAACAAAAAGCGTCAGATTTAAAATTAAACAAGGTTATATTTAATAAAAACATTGCACTAAAAAGGGTACAATAAAAAGGAATACACATATATGTAAAAAGGGTTAGTGAGAGGTTTTGGTGAGATGAAGAGTTATGGTAAAAAGGTGGTTTTTCTGCCTTTAGCCGGTTTTCCTGTTCCGAAATGGATT
>VCCN01002162.1:1144576-1161154 GCA_006491835.1 Architeuthis dux | reverse complement strand
AGATAATTGAAAAACTAGGGTTGTTATACTCGTGCTGACGTCACGAAAAATGGAAGTTAATATTTAGTTTTGTACTTCATAGGGTTAAGAGCTGGCCTCGTCGAGGTGACAAAGCCAGCTTGATATTTTTAACCCTATTTTAGTACTTTGAGAAATATGACCGCTACACGTTTTTACGGTGAGACGTGGTTATTATTGTCAAGAAGCGAAGAAGACAAGTATAAAAATACTTGTCATAAAATAGCCATAAATTAATTATAAAAACTTGCAAAAAAGATTTATAAAACACTAAACAGCAATCATAAATTAACTTATTATTATTGTAAATTGCATTAGATTTATATATTTTGATTCTATTTCATTTTAAATCCCATTTTGTTAGTAATTTTCGACTTTAAAAACAAAACGCGGCCGAAACGTCCGGGGTAGAAAATTTGCGGCTGAACTGACCGCGGCCGAAATGTCCGGCTATCGACCAAAACTGCAGCCGCCAACTTTATTTCAAAATGGCCAACCATTAAAAAAAACTGCATTATAGATTAATTGACATTTTAACCAGAATTGTTCAATATATGAATAAAAGTAGATTTTTTAATACTTTTTCAAAAAAATAGGATACACACAATCTGACTAAAACTGCCACCATAAAAAAGGAATTCTAAATATAGTGGAGAAGAAAAAATTCAACCAGAAATGTTCAAAACGTGGAAAAAATTCGAACACTCGTACACTGGTAGATTTTTTGATGCTCTTACATATAAAAACAATGTAGCGGTCATTTTTCTTAAAGTACTAAAACAGGGTTGAAAATATCAAGCTGACTTTGTAACCTCGACGGCTCTGAACCCTATGAAGTACAAAACTAAGTATTAGCTTCCTTTTTTCGTGACGTCATCACGACTATAAAAATCTTAGTTTTACGATACTCCAGGCCTTCTTAGCCTGTCCCCAGCAGTGCTTTATTCGCCCGTGTCTATTTCTTCTGGCACGTAAAATATCTCTTCCTTTTTTCTACTAAATGTTTGGGCCGCATAGGACCCACCATTAACTACGGACATTTCTTCAAATGCCGTCTCTTCTTACTTCAAATCTTTGGTGATACTCTCTACATTCCTTTTCGCTCCAACTAGGAATAAACGCCTCAAATATAGGCCCTTTTGAGAATTAACAATGACCATCGATGACTTTAGTTTCTGTTATATCTGGTTTAGCGGAGTAACTCCTTAAAATGTCTTCCTGGTTAGAAACTATCTTTCCTACATGCCTGGCAACTTCTCCTTTCTGTCAAAAGCCCTTCTTTTCTCTTAACCGATTTCTTTTGCCGAAAGAACGCATCTTTAGGCGCGCTTATCACCTAAGGATTTAGTTCCCATAACTAAACACACCATTCTCACAAAATCTATTTCGGAAAACGAAAACCGGCTAAAATAACTCTTCATCACAAAAAACCTCTCACTCTAAATCCTCTTACATATATATGTTTTCTTTTTTTTAATTATACCCTTTTCATTGCAATGTTTTATTAAATACAATCTTTTTTCAATTTAATCTGACGCCTTTTGTTTTGATTTCCTCGTAAGGTGCTTCGTGATAACTTCCAGGATATCACCAAGCCGGCTATCCGTTGTCACCGCAGATTCCTATACAGCAATGTGTCTGGACGTGGAAAGGGTGGTAAAGGATTGGGAAAAGAAGGCGGTGCCCTCAAGAAATAAGGCAGAACCCTGTATGGGTTTCGGAGGTTAAACACCCAGCCTTGTTTCCTGGTGTTATCTCGTTAATGAGATCTTGGTGAGTTTGTGGGGATCTGAGTCCACAAGATGGGGACTCCGGAGCTGGAACCACCGAAACTGGAGCCAGAGTAACTTGACCTATGACACCAGGGATAATTGGAAAACACGTACCCCATTTAAAGATCCGGAAACAGACTTCGGGAAGCTTATCAACCAGCGTCCACCAGATCTCTACGCATTTCTGAGCTTGTCAGAAAACACGCCACGAGTCTTAAGAATATCTACAACTGGTTAAAGGGCGAATTTGGTAAATGGTGACTAAGCTTTTACCTTCATCTTAGCTTCAGCATTCTTACAATTAGAACTTCTATGCCCAAAAGTTCAATTCAGTGTGCACTACGACATAGCCACACCTGTAAGCTTCATGCTAAGAACTTATTCCTTCCTTATCTATTTGTTGATCCACGCTATTTGTATTTTTGATCCACGCTATTTCGTTTTTATTTCGCCTGTGTCGTTTTGCGTTCAAACACTATGTATGTTATATTCAATGATTCATGCGGCTCGTATGCATTTCGATTGTATTTGTCGTTTTGTGTTCAAACGCTATGTATGTTGTATATTGTTAATTCTTACTGTTTTCACCGCACATGTTTCTCTGTTTTTTTAAAAATCGTGGCCTTGTATCACTTGTATGCCGTTTTACATTCAAACGTTATGTATGTTGATTTATGATGTTTAACTGCACTTATGTATTTGCCTAATTCGCGGCTTCATCGTTGTATTGCAGTTGTCAAGTTGTACTGAGACTTCAGAGAATAAAGATTGTTTATGTACATCAGTAAGAAGCGTCCGACCTTTTTCTTCGTGACCGGGATGTAGTTACAGCGACCGCCTTCTTTATTTGAAAATGGCCATCATAAGAAAACAAAATTTGCAATATAATACAGTAGAATAATAGAAATTTTAATCAGTTCAAAGTGTGAAAACTCGCACACTAATTGATTCTTTAATGCACTTTTATATAAAAACAGGACACACGCGATCTAATTTATTTTTATTGCAGCCGTTTTGAATATAAAGATGGCGGCCGCAGTTTTGGTCAGATCGTATGTATTCTGTTTTTATATGAAACAGCATTAAATCTAAAAAGCGGGGTGGATTCATCAGGAGGCGGATTCCGCCCCCACTATAAGCTGTGTTGCCGGGCTATATCCTCTGTCGGAGGCTTAGGTTGTACTCCTTTTGCTGACTTTGTGATCATGTCAATGCATCAGATTTTTCGAAGGAACATCAGACTCTCGGATATCTGACGCTTACAGAATCCGAAAATTTCAATTAGGTATATCTGCAAGGTATATCACTTACCATACATTATAGCATAGAGCTTAATTCCAGCTTTCCCAATATCATTTTGTGTAGAATTGGCATTGTCGAATACTGAGCAGATTTCAGCAACATCCTTTTTCCCGTTCTCAACCGATTTCATGATTTTGCTTTTCCCTAGGTTAAAGATTGCTGATGTGGTGTCGCCACCACCCCAAGCGTGAATAAACAGGATATTCTTGACAATTCTTTTATCCAGTCGTTCTGCAATGTGTCTGATGTTGAATTCCCCCAGTTTTTATCCTTTTATAAGTGTATGTGTGTACTTATATAGGATTACCTTTATAAAAGGTAACAGAGGACGGGATGGATTAAAATCACGGCGGTCACATTTGTTGATGCTTAAGAAGGACAAAAGGAATCAGCAGTCATTGATGAGAAGTCGCTGACGCACGTGGATAATCACATAACACGAATGGAGCATGCTGATTGGCTGGCAGGATCACAGAGATGCTGAAGGAGAAAGCAGGTAGCCATCGTTGTTTGGCGGGAAATCCGAACCAAGGCCAAAAATATAATGGAGAGATGCATGCATTTAAATAACAAGGAAACGATCGTGTTTAGGTAGGAGAGATTAGTTTACGTGAAGGAAGGCATATTCATGGGAAGGAAATTATACGAATAGAGAATGGCATTATTGAAAAGGAAGATAGAGAACATGGGTTTTTTTAGCGAAAGGCGAGATTTGTCAAAGTGAGTTACTATAGCGGTAGTACTGAAATTCTTTGTCCAGGAATACGTTCGATTACTGGCTAATCGATAAGGTATTGTTTGAACGGGGGGATCAGGAAATGAAACTTTTGGTTGGGGCGATCAAATGCAGACACGTTTTGGGGTCGCGAAGAGAAAGGGCTTGGTGTCAGTAACGAATGAAGTTGATTGCCATGAGGAGGATTACGACATGGAGGTAGTGAGCTGTGTAGGAAAGGGATTTGTACGTGCGAGGGATACACGGACCTGGCGACGAAAGGGTCGCCGAAAGTGAGGTAAAGAAAGACGATTTGCTTGCTGTATTTATAGCAAATACAAGCAGTAGCAGAAGGGCCTGACGTCAGCCGAAGCTTTTTGTTACAAGCATATTCCAGAGCAACGTCTACAGTTGCAGTATCTGCATCACCTTTGCGTTTATTGAACTTCATGTCATGTGTATTTGGAGAGAAAACTGATTAGTTGCTGCTTGTTTTTATCCTTTGTCAGGAACAACTGCTTCGCATGCTGAACGTCATTTACCTGTGTAAATGCAACATCTGGACACTTCGGGTGAGTGTCATCATCTTTTGCATTTTGCTCTTCGTAACCATCAAAGACGATTCTTTGAACAGCACTATTGTATTATTTCCATGTACGTTCATCCATTCCAAAACACTCGATGCCGCAATGCACCTCCGTCAAGCACATAAGATGATTGGAGGAATCATTAGAACATTCGCGATCAGGGTCTACACAAATGATGCCTTGTTTTCTTCTTTCGATGCCATCATTTTTTCCGGATGGCTCATGTAGTTATCCCTGAAGAGACATGTAGGAACAGGTGTCAGTTCATAGCTGAAATATTTTTCCATGTCTTCTTTACGCTCAATTAACACAATCAGACGAGAAAACAACACTGATGGATCGATATGAACAGACTCATTATTGAGTTTAATTCCCTGTTTAAGGTACTGCAATTATTTCACTTGTTTACTTCTTGGAATCTTTGCCTTAGCAAAAGTAACATTATCTAGGGTTTCTTGGATGGTCTGTCCAATGATATTTGCTTCGTTGCAATTTATTCCATCCTGAGCAGCAAGCCCACTTGAAAGTTGTCATTGGTTTCAAATGGATTGAACTTCTCTAATCAAGCAGTAAAGTGAGTCAAATCTTCAGCGACTCTTTGAATTCTACTTGTACTCATATCCACATGTTGTTCAATGCTGCGCTGAACTGCTCCTGTAACTGACGACATTTGTTGGCAAACAGCAGAGTACACGTGCAGGGTTGACACCCACAGCAGTCTCACAGATTATGTTCGTACAACCAGGGATAATTTTGTGGCAGGCTACGCATTTGCTGCAAGTACAACCGGGCACTCTTCGCGTAGGTGAGGTGACCGGTTGCTGCAAATAAAGGTTGCATCTTCTCTACAGCCTCTCTCTGCTTTGATGAACATCTTTATGACATGGCAGTTCTTGATCTCTCTGCTAAACTGTTTCTTAAGGCTTCTAAGGAACTGTCCACTTTCTTCAAAATCAATGATTTCTCAATTTCTTCTTCTTCGATCATATGGTCAAAAAGTTGGTTGTATAGTAAACTTAAGACATTTTCAGCTTGCTCTGTGAGTTTTGCCAATTCTGATTCCAGGATCATCTGTATCATTCTCATCAAGCTCTTGGTCTCCAGAAGTTTTGGGGACTTCACTTTCTCTGCATGGGGAAAATCATACGCAACAGATTCATTCTAAGTGCAGCATCTGCTAGAAAGTGACCTCTTAGGACCCGAGAAATCACTTTTTCAGTAAGCATATGTAGAACTGTGTTTCTACCGTAGATCATTTCCAGGAGAGTCTCAAGCCCTGAACCTTCCATAATGACACCAATGCTTCCAGCAAAACTCTAATCCTCCTAGTCTGATGTCTATGTCTAGCTTCTACAGGCGTATACCATACGGTTCATCCATTGTTATGCAAGGTGTGGGAAAGTTGATTTTCTTGGCCTCCTTGATCACATGAAGAAGTGCAGAGTATACACAATTTTCATCACTGGTTTTCAAGTCAATGATCAGTAGCATTATAACTGTGCCTTAAGGGGACGATCTTTCATGTAAGTAACCTTTTCAATGAAACCACTCCAATTTGGCCTTAGTTTTGAAGTATTAAAATTATTAGGTAAGCCTATGCAGTGCCACAGCAGATCAAATTTGGATGATTCTTTAGATACCTGATTAAAGTTCAGTTGGTGGCAAAAACACTCGCTTTTGACTTGTACCAAGAACACGAAAACGGAAGGACTGTTTTCATTGCCTTACGAATTGAAAAATGAGTAGATGTAGAAAGTGGCCAAAGGGCAATATGATAAAGAGAATAAAATCTCACTTTTTCATCAATAAGTGCTCTATACATATTGACCAATAAAAAGAATTCCCCAAAGCGAATTGTATTGGGCTTTTAGTATGTTAATCTACATGAAATTACGTTTCTAACTGTATCAAATCTAGCTGTACATGTTAAATTTCCAGGTTGTGCATGGAGACATGTGATACCTTGTATCCATAGATATAAATGATTGTATTAGCTAATATATGTCTGGCAGTTAGAGGAAATGTTGCAATTTCTTTTTTGATGGCGGACATTTTGAAACAAAGAGGGCAACCGCAGTTTTGGTCATATCGTGTGTATTCTGATTTTATATGAAAGAGTATTAAAGAAAATCTACCAGTATGCTAGTTTTCACACTTTTCCCACATTTTGAACAATTCTGGTTGAAATTTCAATTAATCTATATTGCAAATCTTTTTTTTATGGCGGCCATTTTGAAATAAAGATGGCGGTCGCAGCTTTGGTCAGATCATGTCTATTCTGCTTTTATATGAAAGAACAGTTTTCACACTTTGTTTTTTTACATTTTGAACAATTCTGGTTGAAATGTCAATATATATTGCACATTTTGTTTTTTCTATCGTGTTGCCTGGCAGTTAGGGGAAATGTTGTAAATGTTTTTTTCGTGGCGGCCATTTTGAAATAAAGATGGTAGCCTGAGTTTTTGTCATATCATGTGTATCTGGCTTTTCTATGAAAGGGCATTTTTAAAAAATCAACCAATGTAACTACAGCCCGGCTCGTTCAACGAAGAAGACAGGAAAGTAAAAGGTTCTAACGCTTCTTACTGATGTACATAAACGATCTTTATTCTCTGAAGTCTTAGTACAACGTGATATACATAATCAATCTTTAGTACAACGTGTTAGTACAACGTGTTAGTACAACACTTAGTACAACGTCTAGTACTACGTCTAGTACAACGTGAAAACTGCAATACAATGACAAAACCGCGAATTAGGAAAAATACACAAGTACAGTTAAACATAATAAATCGACATACATAACGTTTACGTTTGAAAGTAGAAAACTGCAATACAACGATGAAGCCGCGGGTTGGGCAGATAGAAGTGCGGTTAAAACAGTTAAATCAATATGCAACATACGTAGCATTTTAAGACACAAAGAGTTGGGGTTGCTACAAGGTTGTGATTTGTAAAGACATAAAGAAGTTAACAAGGGAGAAGTTAATTAAGTTGTAAGAGAATGTAGATAGTTTCTCCAATTGAATATAGCGGTAAAAAGGTAATAGTGAGAGTGGACCTGTCATGGCGGACAGTGGCCGCTGCAGATGTAGTAATAGTAGTAGCTGTCCTTCCCGGATAGGAGGAATGAGGTCACGTGGTCAAAAATGAGGAAGGCTATAATCGGTCATATTGGGGTTTTTGGGCGGTCAAGACGAACAAAGAAAACATAAGGAATCAAACAAAAGGCCTCAGATTAAAATGAAAAAGTTATATTTAATACAAATTGAAAGAAGGTACAATTAAAAAGGGACACATATATATGTAAAAGGAGTTTGAGTGAGAGGTTTTTTATGATGAAGAGTTAAGGTAAATAGGGGTTTCTGCCGTTAGCCGGTTTTCGTGTTCCGAAATAGATTTTGTCTGAATGCAGCATTAGTTATGTGAACTAATCCCTAGGTGATAATCGCACCTAAGGATGCGTGCTCTCGACAAAAGAAATCGGTTAAGAGAAAAAGATGGCTTATGACAGAAAAGAAAAGGTGCCGGCATGTAGGAGACAGTTTCTAATCAGGAAGACATTTTAAGGAGTTGCACCACTAAGCCCGATTTAACAGAAACTAAAGTAATTGATGGTCATCGTCAATTCTCGAAAGGCCTATATTTGAGGCGTTTATTCCTAGTTTGGGCGAAAAAGAAAGTAGAGAGAATGACTAAAGATTTGAAGCAAGAAGAGACGGCATTTGAGGAAATGTCCATAGTTAAAAGTAGGGATGTAAAAACACTTAAGTGGGCCCTAGGCGGATTAAATATTAAGTGGAAGAAAAGAAGAGATATTTTACGTGCCAGAAAGGAATAGACACGGGCGAGTGATGCACTGCGAGGAAGCAGACTGAAAAGGCCCGGAGTATCGTAAAACTAGGGTTTTCATAGTCGTGCTGACGTCACGAAAAAGGAAGCTAATTTTTAGTTTCGAACTTCAAAGCTTAAGAAAAATGACCGCTACCGTACGATTAAACAGCAACAATATACAACATACGTAGCATTTGAACACAAAATGACTCAATAATTACACAATGAAGGAATACGTTCATGAGGCTTATAGGTGTGGCTATATCCTAGTTCACGATGAATTGAACTAGAGCATAGAAGTTCGAGTTGAAGGTGAAAACTCAGTTCTATTTACCGTAATTCGCCTTTTACCTGTTGTAGATTCTCTTAGGACTTTTTGTCGTGATTCTGGGGAGAAGAAATTCGTGCAACGCTCTGAAGGTTGGTTTGCGAGACTGATGTGGTCAGTCTCGGGACTCTTAATATGGGCAAGGAAATGCATGTGTGTGTTAAAACATGTGTTTTTCATTAACCCCGGTGTCATAAGGTCAAATTATTCTGACCCCAGTTTCGGCGCGATCAAATCTGGAGTCCCCCTTTCGTGAGACAGAGATA
Organism: Architeuthis dux; assembly: GCA_006491835.1. Classification (NCBI taxonomy): domain Eukaryota; kingdom Metazoa; phylum Mollusca; class Cephalopoda; order Oegopsida; family Architeuthidae; genus Architeuthis; species Architeuthis dux. The sequence goes on along the minus strand of VCCN01002162.1, from coordinate 1,152,332 downwards.
TCCACAAACTCACCTGGAGACTTTTGGTCCTACTTAAATTCTCTTTAGCTGGAGACAACGCCGGGCGAAACGACTCTGCCTGTTCCTTGAGGGCATCGCTTTTTATCACGAAGCGCCATACGATGACGCCTGGCCGCTCCATAATTACCGGACACCTGGTTCTTAGTGAAATTATTTTCTCAATTTATCTCTGTACTGGCGGCAGCTACAACCAGTATGTTAGTTTTTTCACATTTTGAACAATTTTGGTTGAAATGTCAATCAATCTATACTGCAAATCTTTTTTTTATGGTGGCCAATTTGAAATAAAGATAGCGGCTGCAATTTTGGTCAGATGGTGTGTATCCTGGTTTTATCTGAAAGAACATTGAAAGATCTACCAGTATGCAAGTTTCATATTTTGAATAATTCTGGTTGAAATTCCAATTAATCTATATTGCAATTTTTTTTAATGGTGGCCATTTTCAAATAGAGATAGCGACCGCAGTTTTGGTCAGATTGTGTATCCTGTTTTTTTTATAAAAGAGCATAAAAGAATCTATCAGTATGCAAGTTTTCACAGGTTTTTCACATTTCTGCTTGAAATCTCACCTAATTTCTTGTACTAACTTTAAAACTTTTTCAACAAATAGTGCACTCTAGATATCGACCCAAAGTGGATTGCGGTGAGCTTTTCGTATGTTAATCTGCATAATTCCAATGGTACCAAATTTAGCTTTATATGGTTGACCCCTATTTTTGCGAATTTTGACTGGACTATAAACGCTCATGTCAGAACGCCAACGCCTATTCGCTTATGCCAGATAGTACAACTCCGCTCTCATCAGCTTTTCAGTCATATTGGTGAAAGACAGACAGTGTAATGGTACATGTCCACTCAAGATGGTAGCACTTTCCAGCCTACAGTTTTTGAGAAAATGGGTTTGTCTCACTGTGCCCCATGTCTCATTGTACCCCGGTCTCCCCTACAAAACAAAAGAAAGCAAAAAATCATCATCAAAATTATTAGAATTTTTATCAATATCTTATTAGATTTCCTGGAAAGAAATCTTTTTTAAAAATATATTTTTAAAGTAATTATAACATGTTATAATTCTAAGAGGTCAATCTTTGGATTATTTTTTATTTATTTTTTATAAATCTTTATTTAAGATTTATTTATAATGGCAAATAATTTTGTATCTTTAGAATTTTCAATGTTTCAAATTACAAAGCTTTTTAAAAATCAGGTTTCTCATGTTAAATAGTCTATTTTGATCATGGAAACTTTTAATCACAAAAAAAAAATATTTGTTATGGCTTGTTTTTGAAAGAATTCACCAAAACTCCAATGGCACAAGAATTTTACTGTCCTAGCTTTATGAAATGAAGGTTTTCAGATATATATATATATAACACACTGCCCACCTGTCTCTTTTTTTCTTCTCTCTTTTTCAGGAACAAATAATTTTGAATAAATAATGTATATCACTGAGATTCTTTTTCTCTCTCTTTGTGTTGGATATTTAGGCAGCCGTGGGCGGGGGTCACAGATTTGACGGGTGTTGAAAGTTATAAACAGGATATCGACGAAAACCCCAAACTGCAAGGTGTCTAGGACCGGAAACAGACACACCAGGTGTTCAAAAGGCATACACAGAATATCGACTAAACCCAGGTGGTGGTCAGGAAAACCAGTGTGGGCGTCGAGCCCCATAAAAGCCAGAGACACCCTCATTAGGCAAAGATACAGAGAGCACCTAGGCCCGGGAACACAAGACCAATTTCCCTGTTGGGAACAGTCTGTCGGCTCTCATCATCTCTCTCTCTCTCTCCCTCTCCCCCTCTCTCTCTCTCTCTCTCTCACTCTTCATTCTCCGACACGACACAATGTATCGTTTGCAATAAAACAAATATATCCTCATATTTTTATAAACCAAGTTTCGAGTCTTCCTTTTTCTCCAAGTGCAGGATTTTCCTCCCGCGGACCAAGATGGATATACAACATTTGGACACCTTTCAGGTCAATTTTCTTGAGTAGAATTCTATAAATTAACTACCAATATTTCTCTACGCTAAATAACTCTTACCAAATACCTCTAATTTGAATTCTACTTAAGACATACAACTTGTGTTCTCACTCTCTCAGAGATGACACATTCTACCTCTACCTTCAGATAATATTGTACAACCAGTAGATCTTTTTAAAAGTTATTTGTATATGTATTTAAACTGTTGAAAACAAACATCAAATAATCTTCAAACAAAGATTTAAACTAATAAAAGCGCATCAAACACAATACTAATATCAATAGTACATTTTTAAAATACCTTTATACAAATGGTCTACTTTGGAAAGTATTCTTATTTAAATAATAAAACAGCAATAGGTAATCTGCAGGAAGCAATTATAATTCATAATTCTACAAACTTCATATACTGGCAGTGCCAGAAGGAAGATAACTATTAAATGCTTTTTTAAGTACAGGACAATGGCAAAATTATTTAAATACTGCCATCATTTTTTGACAGCTTGAGTAAACTAGTATATGCATGAAAAGCTTTTCTTTCTAACTTCGAATCTGAATAGAGTAATAGTGGGCAGCTAATTGCAAAATCGTTCAGATTGTGATACAAGCATGAAATGTTGCATGTAATTCACCTTTAGGCTGCTTATTAGGAAATTAACGTTAGCCAAATGAAAATCCAATATGACCATCATTTTTCAAGATGGCCACCAAATTACGGCTACTGGATGCAATTATCTTCATATAATCAAAACAAACTGTCCAAAATTAGTATTTGAGGGGTCAATTTTTATATTTTGAAACATGGAGATTCTATTTTTGCGATATCTGGAATTTTTGTAAGCATTTTATGTCTCGGTTGTCTAATGTTTTACTTGATGATTCAGTTTCCATGGTAATTAGGCATCTGGCACACACAGATACAAAGTGCAGCTCAGGCAAAACCGATAGCATTTGCATCTTCCATGACATTCGGTTTTACATCTGCATTTCGTCAGCTGTTGGCAACACTTCGCAATAGGTTGGAGAGTCATCCAGAAAACCTTCCATCCCTCGACATGCTTTGTCCAATCCCAGTTACTATGATTCAGGTATTGTAGCCTACACACAGTTGCCTGACTCAATACGTTTTGCATGTTGAAGGAGGGCATCTTGAGTTAGTGGAACAGAGTTATATACCCGTTTTTTTGTCCAGTCGTTATCTCCTACAGCAATACTCGACCTGTAATACATGGTGACTACATACTTCTCTAAAGTATGCATATCAGTGCCATCAAAGACTGGTGGATGTTGGCTAAGTTTCGAGAAGACGGCTGTGGCCTGATCATACACATTCCAAGTGTACCAAGCAGACTTCTTTCCTTTGCCTCAAATGGAAGAACAGGATTCCTCTTATTTTCTTTGCCAAAGTATTGAGCAGAACTAGGACCCATTCAGGCTTTGTCCTTGGGAAATCCACAGTTTTACAAGACCAAGCTCTTTCAGGGATGGAAAACACGATACTGCTTCTTTTCACGAGTACTGGGATATACATTGTTTAGACACATTGCTTGATTGGACTATGCATTTCCTTTTTGGTCACAACGATCGTATTTGTTGTTTGGACACCAGCAATAACAAAATACAAAATGAAAAAGCTCCATTTTGTTGTAGTTGCCTCCCAGAAGCTGTGCCAATAATTGTTTTTTTTTTGGTGAAGTATGTCACTGTCATTCTCATTCCCTGTCCTCACTTTGTTCTTACCCCAGCCTTCAAACTAGATGGAACGTAAACATCAAAAGCTATATCTGAGCGTGTGTACTTTGTGGCACAGGCCTCTACTGCAGGAATAACATCTTGCATGGCATACTGACCGAAGGTTTTTGATGCTCGGTTTGCCAAGGCATTCACTAATGCTGAGCCATCGATGAAAATAGCATCTTGACTTTGGATTCAAGGATCTCGGCCAGTTGATATTTCACTCAGAGATATAGGGAATGGGTTGTTTTCATGCTGAAAGAATTCTATTAAGTCATACACCCTTCTTTGAAAAAGGATAAAAAGTTGAGAGACAAGATGGAAGTTTTCCTTCAGCGTCTTTTGAGCAGTTGCTTGCATGTGCTTTTCTTTGTTCTTCTTAATTGACTGGTAAATGTGCATTGAACCTCAGGTTCAAGTGCTCCCATTAATGCATGACACTGATGTGCACCTGTTTCAGAGTGTGTGGCTACTAACACAGCACTGTCATGATTGGTAATGTCCTTTGTGTCAAGGGTGAAAGAGATATCAGTATAACGGAGGTTAGCGTTTCTACTCTCTCAACAACTACCTTTCGAGCCCTTTGTATTTGATCATGCTGTTCATTATGTTGAGCTTCATTCTTGACATCTGGTGATTTCTCATACTCCTGAACAAGCCAGCTCACTTCAGGCCCAGCAACCATCCATCTTTTGAGTGCTGATGGATCTTTAGTAAGGCCAATGGCTCCTCCACCGCCCTTTATAATAGCATTTGCCTGTTCATGGGCTTGCTCTATTGCTATGGCTGAGAACAGTCAGTTTCTTGCAGAAGACTCTTTTTGCCATATCTGGGTGTTGCTTTCCAGGTGATAACATGTCGCTATAGAAAGCTAACGAGCATAATTTGTGGTAAAGAAATAAGGTATCAGCTCTGTGCTATTCCCTTAAATATGATGGAAAATTCAATAAGGAAAGCAGGCGAAAGGCGGTAGCAATGCGTATAAAAATGCCTAGTGTATGGGAGATAACTCTTTATGGCTTTCTCTTTCTTGATTAATTGATATTAATCGCATTTGCATAATGACCTCCCTCCCTCTGTTCTTTGGCATAAAACTCAGTAAATAATAATCCGAGAGATACCAAAATGCGCAGAAAGGTAGCTCTAGGGTCAATCTTAGGATTGGTCAAGCCAAAACTCAAGGGAAACCCATTTTTTCTCCCAACCACAAAAAAAGCTCAAAAGATCTTCGGTTTTTGGCTTTTTTCTTTTCAATAATTTATCTATTTTTTTTTATTAATTGGATTTCAAGAAATTCCAGCAGGACATTTTTTAAAACTTTGCTCTATTTTTTGTGATGAAACGGAAAAATATATTTTCATTAGCTCTGGTATAACATAGCTACATAGGTTTAAAATAACTGATAACATGTTGCGTTTTCAGTGTTGATATTCTTTTCTGGCAAATACTATTTGAGTGATTGATTGAGTGATTGTTGCTTTATATTTAAGTTACTAAATACCACAAATCAAAATCTTCCTAAACTAAAATTTCTTCAAATTTAAATCGGGAATTATTCCCAGAATGATCTAATGCAACACAACTAGTAATGTTAAATATTAACTTTCTCATTTTGGATTGATATGAAACTTGGTCCAGACCTTCGGGTGAACCATCTCCATCTTCATCTCCCTCCATCTCCACCTTCTGCTGCTACCACTACAACTAGTAATGTCAAATATCAATTTTCTCATCCCTATCGTGTTTGGTTGATATGAAACTTGGTCCCGACCTTTGGGTAAGCCATCCTTATCTTCCTCTTCCTCTTTCTCCTCCTACTAGTACTACTACCACAATTAGTAATGTTAAATATCAATTTTATCAGCCGTAACATGTTGGATTGATATAAAACTTGGTTCAGACCTTCGGGTGAACCGTCCTCATCTTCCTCTCCCTCCTCCTCCTCTTCCTCCTGCTATTACTACCACAACCAGTAATGTTATTGGAAATATTATCACCATTCCTTTCTCCTCAAATTCCCTTTCCTGCCCCCCCCCCAAAGTTAAGGGGTTAAAACTGAACACTTTCCCATTGGTTGAGACAAGACCAATGAGAAGCTCTTAAAAAAAGGACCGCGGACTTCAAAAAATCCCTTTCCCTCTCTTCGGACTCGGCAGCCGTGCTGACCAGACCTCAAAAAAGGGGCCTTCCCCTTTTTGGGATCCGAAGTGCCAACTTTCATTCTGATTTCACATCTACTCCAAACTACACAGCAACATGTCAGGACGTGGCAAAGGAGGACAAGTTAAGGGAAAGAGCAAGACCCGCTCATCCCGTGCCGGACTTCGATTCCCCTCCCACCGTCTTCAGCCTAAGGACTACTATGCCAAGATGGACGCCGTCAATGAAACAACTGACCACACCGCGGAGATTCTCGAATTGGCAGGAAATGCTGCCAGAGACAAGAAATCCAGAATCATTCTCCGTCACAACCGAAATGACGAAGAGATAATGAACATTTGTTAACTGGAGTTAACCACGATATGTGAGTGTTTATCCACGCGAATCCCACACTTTTTCGCAACCAGTCCCAACCAGTCCCAAAGCCAACAGACCCCGTCCAAACCCAAACGGTCCCCATCCTTCCAAAACCCCAAACAACCCTACCTTCAACATGTATATTTTATCTATCCTTTTCTCTTCTTATCTAATAAAGATTGGATTATCTCGGACCAGAAAGCCTGTTGTATTATTGTTCTTTCTCTCACATTTGAGTCCAGAGATCCAATTCGCGCTAACAAATCACCCTATGGAGGAGAGCTGGTTCTATCTTCCAAACTGGACACTACGAGTACTTTTGCGGATAGCAAGGGTAACACCGGAATAATGTTGTGTAATGTAAACACAACCTTCTTCTTATTTTATTTTTCTTATAATGTTAATATCAATTTTCTCTTACGGTTCTTGTTTATTTTGTTTTTAGAAATGAACGCGAGTGTTGCCAAGTAAGAAGCGAAAAACAGAAACTAATTATCGACCATTCTTAGTCTTACACAAGAACGTCACCAGTACAGCGATACATCTGTGACTGCCTTTGTGATCAGAACTAAGGACTTGACAGCTCAGGCTATTTGCAATAACAATGGCTCTTACCACAGATCTTGCTATAAAGACTTTCCCAACAAGTCTAAACGTGATCGAGTGAAGGAAAGATTCGAGAAAGCTCTCAAACATAGAAACCCATCATTGTCACAAAGCAGAGTTGGACGTCATTCAACGGGTCCAAGTTTACCAAGCAAATAAACTAACAAAAGCTCACATAAACTTAGATCCAATACTGGCTTCTTTGATAAAAGTAGGTGCATAATATATTTAAAAAATATATAACAAATATGGTGGGACATTAAGGAATTTAGCATTCAAAGAGGCTGGAAAAGTAATGCTTTATGTGGCAGGGAAAACGACGATGATAGTGTTTTAAGATGGTTAAATTCAATTCCTTCTCTGGATGATGTCAAATACCATCTACGATGCTGGGTTTTAATGAAACGAAATGTACAACAGAAAGACGAGTCTATCCAAGCGCATGGGATTGTTGATACTCACTATATAATTGCTGATATCAAAGTAATAAACTCTCTTAAAGCAGAACTCAGTGATCATTCGCACAAAGTTATCAACACAAATCAAATTGAAATAACTTACCAACAGCTCCTTCATGAAAATGGTCTAAAAGAAAACGAGTTGAAAAAGTCACACAAAAGGTATCTGCAGCAACTTATAACATAGAAAATCAAATGAACCTGATCGAATATGTAGTGACTCAGCAGAGGAGCAAGCATTGGATGTAGCAATGAAACAGGGTGACGCTGAAAATTTTGAAGACATTTTCAGAGCTGCCAAAATAATCCGACGAGAGTTAGAGAAGCATGAACGATGGACATTTACTGGTTCATTTGATGACTTCAACACACCATTACAGCTGGCAACGTAAATAGTCCTGGGGGCAGCAGGGGCTACCGTGCACCCACACC
>VCCN01002162.1:1122250-1144476 GCA_006491835.1 Architeuthis dux | reverse complement strand
GACACTTCCTTGTAAAATCCTGAAATACCTATAAATTATTCTCTTTTTAATTCCTCAAATTAACCCAAACCCATGATATAGCCTTTTAAAGTACACAGATATGTCAACTGGGAGACGAGATATGACATTCTGCTTTGTCGGTGTATGCTGACGACCATTTTGTTTTATGCAAATGAGGTAGTTCTTCCCAACGTTTTTCTTGGGATCATCTTTTTTCTGAAAAAGAACACCCTAAGGAACATTTTGGTACCCTAAAAGTAGAATCTTGGGGGGTGCACGGTAGCTGCTGGCACCCGGACTAAAAGAAAACTATGTTTTAATAGTTCAAAGATGAAAAAAATATTTTTTAAACTACTACATTTTTTTTCACGAAAAATGTTGTACCAAAATCTCAGCCAAAATAGGGGGGGTGCTGTACTCGAATGTATGCAGAAAGATTTGTTATATGTTACTAAAATTAAGTCCATTTGATGAGAGGTGACGAATCCTTACCCCACCTCCACTAAGAAATATATTTGACTTATGCAGCTAAGCAACTGTAAAGATTAAATGAACTAGGGCAATCATTCCATTTCCTGTCTCCATATGGCTGTCGGTTCGGCATGCGACGACTTAGTCGGCGACGTTAGCTGTTGATGATGGCAAATTTAAAGTCAAAAAGCAGACGACAATTCCAACATTTTCCCACTTTCTAAAGCTAAAATATCTGAAGAAGCGTCCTAAGCATGGTGGACCGAGGCCGCCTGCACCTACATGTATTGTTCCAGTTCAAATTGACAGAAATAGTTTACCTGAACTGGAAATAACATTCAGGGAGCTAGCCAACATAACGGCAACTAACACAGAATCTTTCAGTTTGAAATATTCTATACTAGATTTCACATTATTACCCTAACCCTAAAAAATAGCAACCCCAACCCTAACCCTACCTACTAACCCTAACACTAACTCTACCTACTAACCCTAACACTAAACCTACCTACTAACCCTAATTTAACCTTTGTTCAATTTTATTTATCAAGCTTTTGAATTTAAACAAATTGAAAAAACAAACAAAACAACGGTCTCTTGAACCACATTGCCTGATAGACCAGTTAAAAAAAGAAGAACAACTGAAAATGCGAGGAATCGTCCCGTCCCTTACATCAGCAGCAGCGGAGGACTTCGGGTGATTCCGGAATTAGAACAGCTGAAGCAGCGGCCATATGGAAATGGGAAATGTAATGATTGCCTGAATTAGACAAAAGCAGTTCAGTTTTATTATTAATTCGACCCTTTCTCCTCGAGAGCTTCGGCTAAGGGTTGAAATGAATAACCATCATTCTTTTTTAGTACCGCAATATTTCCTTCCTGCGAAACAACGTGCAAGTACGTGTCCCATAAATCTTTTGATTCAATTTTTATTAATAATAATTATTAATTATAATAATTATTAAAAATGTATTAAATAATACATATTGGATTAAGTAAATAATTAGTTTTAATGTTTAATCAGTTGCAATCAACTCTATTCACTATCTGCGTTTCTGTTTGTCCATTTTGTGCATCCGTAGTGGCTTTCTTCAATCGTAATTGTTTTGTACTCCCATATCCAACGATTGACAGTTTTTAAAGACAGGCAGAGGAATAGCCTTGGGCAGACGCAGGGGTGCCAAATGTATTTTTAAATACAATTTCCATAAATGCATAAAGAAGTAAATTTAAAGCCCAAAATAGCCCATTTAAAAGACGTCAATGAAGAAAAAAATATTAAACAATAAGTAGTCCATGCTAAATAGTCAACAATAAAAATGAGAAAAACGAGCACTTTATGCTGCCAGACATATCGTTTTTGTTTACATTTTGAATTGTAGATGTGTAATTTGTGAATTTTTGATGGAGGAATTACAACAGTTGCTCACTATGTATATATGTATATTTTTTACTCCTCGGTTGCCTTGGGCCGCACCTAGCTACGTCTTGTGTGTGCCCGGGCGCACTGTTTAAGAACCACTGCCTTAATCTGTCAATATCTCATAATAAGGTTTCCTGCATTGAACGAGATATTGCAACAGCTGTCAAGAAGAAGAAGGAAACCAATGATGGTGTCTATATTCCATCCAAAGTTTCTTCACCCAATGCCTTGTACTTTGCTGTTGATAACATAGACCTACAGATTGACACACCAGATGGAAAAAGACAATTGCACGGGACAGTAATGGCCATCTTTCAGCAGCAGAACTATTCAATGGAAGACAACCCAATCCAGTCTGTGCGTACATCAAAGCAAGTCAATCAATTAGATGAGGCACCTCTCTATGAATCAACATTCTGTCCTGAACCAGTAAGGCAAAATAAGAAGTATGAGCCCTATATTGAAATGGCAGACACAGATAGTTTGATCACTTATGGCAAACAAGACCTGATATGGGCAATAATGAAATCATGACAGGATGTATCACTTAAGCTTCCTACCTGGGCTGCTTATAAATCCTTGGTTTGTGACGAGCAGCCAATTGTAACCTTTTGCACACTTCCACTGGTCAATGGTACACCAACTGACTGGTTAAATTTATACACAGCTTTCAAAATAGTTTAAGACATTAATTTTGTGCAAGCTCCAGACAGGAAAACCATTGTTTCATTAGATTTCCAACTTTATGTTAAATGCATCCAACTCCAGTCAAGACAAGACAGAGGTCATTTTGTGTTCCGCTACGCAAATTGCATACACTAAGCAGTTGCGAAATCCCATACATTCAATGTTGTCAACAAAAAACTCCAATATACACAAAGTCAGGAGAATGTATGTTTGTTGTTTAGTGTTTTATAAAATATTAATTTAATCGAAATATTCGATAAAGTTACCAAACTGGTTGCTTTAATGCTCATGTGAATCCAATTTAGCAAGAATAGTGTGATGACTTGGGCTTCCAGGAAGTAACAAAGTCAAACAAGATATATAAAAGAAAACCTACTTTTTTTTTCTATGTGGAAACATAAGGTGATCAGTCTGTTCTTTCACTTCATCTGTTTCTTCTTAAGTATTAGCATTAGTTAGTGGTTTTAGTAGTGGTTAGTAATTGAGACAATAGGAAGGAAAAATAGAATAGAGTGTGGTCAGCGTTTAGAAGATCTAGCTGATCTTTAGATATGGCACTGATTTAGGAGACGCCAAATAGGTATGACCAGTCTTGTCCTGGAGTTAACTCTGACTAGAGGATTTTACCTAAAAGCGCAGCAAATCGCAGACGTTGACGTTCGCACCAAGGTCAATTGTCTAGACAAGCAGGAAGTGCTTCTAAAAATAGCACAACTCCTGTCGTCTAGAGATTATGACAAATAGGATGCTTAGTTTCAAAGTGCCGCCTCGAATTATATCCTTTCGAAACGGATACCATTTCACAACATACAAGTCACACTATTTTGTCTTTGGAGGCAATAAATAAGTATTTATTCGTCCAATTAGGGCTATAAGCTCTGTGCTCAGTTCCTTTTTTCTTTCTTTTTCTTTTCCATTTCCCTCATGGTATCAAATATAAAGCAAAATTAAATGTACAGCGCACAGTACACTACCAAATAAAGTTGTGGTTTGTGACTAAAGAAAAGCCAGGAGAAATGTCCATACGTGAAAAAATAATCAAGGGTACCAAATGTCACAAAAGTTTCTTCTTGTGAGTAAGGTGAGTGCAGTGCAAGAGTATTAATTTGAGAACGGATTTAAAAAAAAGTTCATCTGCTTTTTTTGGTAATGTGGCCGGCTGAAAGAAAGAAAGTCTTTTTGTCTGAGTTGCAGTGTGTGGATTCGAAAGAATCCATCCACAGTGTTGTCTCACGCGATCAGTCATTGAATTTCTGTTAAAGAGCACAAAGGCTTTGCTATTTTGAAAAGTTCCTGCAGGCCGCACCAAGAGCTCTCGCGGTCCGTGATGTTGTACAGGTCTAATCTAATGATGTTGTACAGGCCTAATCTAATGATGTTGTACAGGTCTAATCTAATGATGTTGTACAGGCCTAATCTAATGATGTTGTACAGGTCTAATCTAATGATGTTGTACAGGTCTAATCTAATGATGTTGTACAGGCCTAATCTAATGATGTTGTACAGGTCTAATCTAATGATGTTGTACAGGCCTAATCTAATGATGTTGTACAGGTCTAATCTAATGGATTGATTGATCGAGAACCCACAAATGCTATATTTTATTTTGGTATGTGTGCCTTAATAATGTGGATGAAAAATAAATGAATAATATCAAGGCACACGTTCAGACCACATAAAACAAAATTGGCAAACGGACGTTTCGGCCACAGACGTTTCGACCGCAGACGTTTCGGCCACGTTCTGTTTTTAAAGGCGAAAATAATCGAGATTTGATTTAAAATGAAATAGAATCATCGATGTACAAAAATTATATAATGTTTGTTGTTTCGTGTTTGATAAATCTTACTTTTAATTTTTTTTATAGATAATTTTTATTTATTTATTTATTTTTATATAAAAATAAAATAAAATGGGTTATGATTCGTTTTTTACCAAAATCTTTAAAAAAAATGTTTTCTTGAGTAATGTTATGTGAACGTGAAAATTTCACACCCGTACACAGAAATAAGAACATTCATAAAAGAAAAACAGAAGTAAATACATAAACTATATATACAGTCATTTTCGCCTTTAAACAATACAACGAGACCGAAACGTCCGCGGTCGAAATATCTGTGGCCGAAACGACCTACGACCCCTAATGAATAGCCGAGCCCCGAGAAGGCGTAAGGTAATTGCGCATCACACCATTTTCTTTATCATTAGTCACTAATGGATTCATTTATTTGAAAAATCAACAGAATAAGAATATTCTTTGGGATTTAATTTTATTTTTGTTTTGAATGTTGTTCAATGTTATTGTTAGTGTAGTTTTGGGTGATACAACGAACACAGGATATTTCCAGCTTTAGTCAACACTAATAGAAAAGCTGTTAGTGTTTTAGTTCAATTTTGTGAACCTGTGGTTATTTTTAATTTAAAATTTCCTTTCTCTTGCCCACATGATTATTTCACGTCAAGTTCTTTTTTATTTGTTTTGAGGGAAAGTTTTAAAGTAAATACCCCAAAGCTACCAATTGAAATAGAGCTAACGTATAACGTCACAATTCTGGTTTTTCCGGGGTTGTTATTTATAGAACTTGAAGCCTTTTATTACTACGATATTCTGACTGACTAATCTTATTCAGTGAACATTTATTTTGGTGAGTATTTAAATTTTATTTTACTGCTGATGTTCATTATTTTGAGAAAAAAATGATCTGTAAACATTGAATTAATAGTAAAAGTTCACAAAATAAGAACGACGATCATTTCCCTCGATGTTGTAATTAATTCAACTTTAGGTTCTGTGAATTACTCTTTTTTCAGCTAGCTTGTTTGTTTTCTTTTTTTGTAAAAAAAAAAACGAGATCTGACGTAAGAAATGTAAATTTTATGGTTTAACTATTTCAATCGACAGATTCGTACACATAGCAAATTTAATGTTCGCATTCAACATAAAGATATTTTCATAGATTTGCAGTATTCTGTGAAAAAAAATGAGTATTTTCCCCCCAATTGTTTTTATTTAGCATTAAAACCGTCATTTCATTTATTTGGTTAATTTACAATTCGTGCTTGCTACTCCTAATCTCTGGATTGAATGGTGGGTGTCACTTTTATCTGATTTTTGGGACTGATTCCGAATTATTTGGTGAGTGTGAAAAATAATTCTTTTTTCTCCTTGCCAACGACATTATAAGAATTAAAATCATCCATTTGATAAAGCCTTTTCTTGAAATAGTGTTTTGAAAATAGAGATTTTGCTTCCAATATTGCTGTGTCTTCTACACATTTACCATAAGTTGAATTACAATACAAGGTGAGATCGTTTAAACTATGATGAGAATAATTCAAGAATAGATCAAAGAAGTCTTAAATCGTTTAAAAAGACAAGATGTTCTCTGTTTAATTTATTTTTAAAGAAAAATAAGCTTTTTTGGTTGCTTTTTATCTGAGAGATTTTTCTCTAGACTACTACTACGAGACTACTACAGTAGTAGATATTGTAAAAAAAAAACATGATTCCAACAAGTGTCTAATTTAAACAAAATATTAGCAATGTTTCTTTTAAATATACTTTATTTTATTTTTTTCCGCGTCAAATATGAAGATAAAAAAGTTAATATTTATAACCATGGACCTGTGTCGAAAAGTGTGTGTGTGTGTGTGTGCTTCTGGGAATTCCCAATCGCAGTACGGTTAAATTAGCTTTGTAAGTAATTTTATTCCTTTTTCAAAAATCATCATAACTGAATTTAACATCTAGTTCTGGTAAACTAAACAGTAAACAAAACAAGCATTCATTGTCACATTATTTTGCTTGCGGCTTAAAAGTATTCAACATTTCTAGATTGGTAATTTAAAAAACAAAACAACACCAAATCGCTTCCATTTCAAAACATTTATTTAAATGTTGATGAGATGTATCATGTAATTATTAAGGCCAACAAAATCTTCCTCAACACTTATCTTCCTACATGTTATTGTCAGTCTATTAAGATCTGTTGGATTTTAAGGGTCTGGTTAAACAGTTTGTTTGAGGTGTTGATTTTTTATATATGAAGTAGCTTTTTAATTTAGACACTAACTTTATTTATTTAAAAAGTGAGTCTAGTTTTGCTGTTACGAAAATAAAGTAACCTGCTAGGCGATGTTTTCAATGGAAATATTGATGACTCGTGGTCGTGTACTTAGATGACATATCAAATCACATACGTAGTGATAAGTCTTTAAGATAAGATGTGTCATTTTTACCATTTGCAAATATAGAATATATCATTTTACAGCTGTCTCCTTCACCAAAGATCCAGCAGGAAGTATAATTAGTTCCAGAAAAATAAAGAGTATTTTTCATCTCGTTACTTTCTGAAATGGCATACATATATGCTTTATTTTAAAAAATTCATTGCTGATAATTTATTCGGAACGAATTCAAAAAGAGCGAACAGATGGTATGATTGCAAATTTAATGGTATTTTGTTTAAATTGTATCATTCAAAAGTGTACTGTAGAGGAATATGACCTGAGCTTTTTGTCTGATGATACATCTGACTAGTTTAAATCCTTAAACAAACAAAACTCGGTTTCTCTTTGTTACGCCACTCATTACGCCTTGTTGTTCCTCCATTTCGCCGACCCCACACACCCGTTACGCTTTTTGTCTATTAGCACCTCGGGTGCTATTCTCATTAAATCAAATTCACTCTTATCTTGTTGTTTATGTGGGTAAAATGAGGACGAAGTTCAATATTTCTTTCGCCGCTTAGCCATAGTAAATAAAGTTTCGTTCATATTAAACTAAAACTATTCATTCATATTTATTGTCGACCAATCGTAAGTTGCTTGGAAAGTGGGAATCGCAAATGGTTCACAATGAAGTGATGACCCCAAACCTAATGTAGTACAACAGGAATGTCGGCGCACTTCTTTTTAGGGAATATGAGATTCGAAAATAAAGCAATACCGTTAGCTCTGTGGGAGGGACCGCACTATTTAACTTGTACCCAACAATATACTCCCTAATATCATTAAGTCAAATGTTTGTGCATAGCAACGAATAGCAGCCTGAGGACAAACAGCGGAACGGGTGTGAGGACCAGCAAAATAGAGGAACAAGGCGCAATGAGTGGCGTACAGATAACCAATAAGTACCAAAAATTATGTTATGTATATGTGTAATTGATAACTATTACGACTCGCTAATCAGCAGAAACTTGTATGTACTTGACTTGATCTAGAGTGTGTGCTAGGAAGCTTTAGTATTTTCGTCTCATTCTTCCCTTTCTACACAGTGGCAAGAAACAAACAGGATGTCATTAGTAGATCTTTTGAAATATAGTCATGTGGCCAAACAATTTTTGTTTTCCCACATGTCTCTAGTTTATATTTTGGCATGATAGCCCTGCCTATCTTGTAGCTTTATGATGGTTATCACCCTGTAAACAAACTTACCCCATATAAAACTAGAAAGCACTGAAAGAGCACATACCTCTGCCAACAAGTAATTGGCATGGATCCACCCGAAAATTTAATCAGTTCTTCCGTAAGCTATTGCCCACCCTTCTTCAAAATATAGCGATATTGTGTGGACAGACAGAACTTTTGAAGATATTTTGTGGTTGAAGACAGTTAGCTAGGATGTAGGGGAGATGATTATACATAGATCCACTCCAAGGTTTCAGGACTTCTTTTTGGGGCCTATTGCTCACCTTTCAACCAAATTTCATTGACATTCACAGAACTTTTGGAGAGTTTTGTGGAAGAGTGGCTATAAAAACAGTGAATAAATTTTGGAGTGAATCCATTCACAATTATCTCCCCTACATCATAGCTATCTGTCCACATGATATCTCCAAAAATTCTAGATGAATCAAAATGGAATTTCATGGAAAGGGTAGGAAATAGGCTACTGAAGAAGTCATACAATTGTGGAGTGGATCCATGCACAATTACCTCCCCTAGGTCCTAGCTAACTGTCAGCAACCACAAAATATCTCCAAAAGTTCACAATGAATTTCAATTAAATTTTATGAAAGAGTTGGCAATAGGTTATAAAAACAGCAAATACATTTTGGAGTGGATCCATGCACAATTATCTCCCCTACGCCCTAGCTAACTGTCTGCAACCACACAATAGCTCTCCGTCTGTCTGCACAATATCTCCAAAGGTTCTCAATGAAATTTTGTGGATCGGAGAGCAATAGGCTACGAAAGAAGTGATTAAATTTTGGAGCGGATCCATGCACAATTACCTCTCCCATGTCATAGCTATCAGTCCACACTGGTGTTTCATTTTTATGACGTTTGATTGTAAATAGCACAAAGTGACTTGCTCTGAGGCATATAATTCTTTTGTAAACTTTACTCCGTATGAAATTTCTTTACCATATGCCCATTTTCAATGAAATCTTTTTTTTCTGAAAAGCCACCATTTTGAATTTTCCATTAAAAAAGTAATTAAACTACAAGGCTGAAGAAGTTATCATATATTAATGTTTTTATATTGACCCTATTAACATTCTGGTACCACTAATGTTTGGCCACCTGAGGTGGTACCAAAACCTGGATTGGCCCCTTGACTAATAGGTGTGTTGATGACAAGAAATGAAATAAAGACTTATTTATAGTTACAAGAACAAGTAGGTTTATATATATATTTGAATAGGAATTTGTATACACTCATGTCCTCATCATGACAAGAGATTTACTAAAATTGTGAGTGATGTACATGTTTGTATGTTCTTAGAAAAAGTTTCTTTTGAAATGTATAATAAAAAGTTTTGTTAGATTGACATTCTGGATATGTTTTTCCAGTTGATCCAGAATTTGGGTCTTGATCTACACAAGATGTTTGTTATAATCTTTTTATGCATGTTTTGTGTTTAAGTTTCAAAATATTCTTGGGATCAGTGGGGTGAGTTGCTAAGTATCTTTGGTTAGATGCACGATCATCAGAGATCCTTGTGACCAGTTGAGTTTGCTTATTGTCATGTCGATGTGGAAATATTAATGCATACTGTGTTTGTGTCATGTGTTGTTGAGTTGAGTGACAATGTTTGTAGATGTCTGTTGAGTTTGTGGTTTGGGTGCATTGCCTGGCTGTCACTGTGTGTCATTGAAGAAACAAGTTTCATACGTTCCTTATAGGCTGAGATAGACTTCAGGGAATTGCTGTTTGAATTCTGATTGGTCAGAAAATATTCCCTTTTTTTTCCTATTAGTTGTGCTTTTTAACATTTTTTGCTTGAGCTCATTATGTCATTTGGATCTTTTATAAGGTATTTAAGTGTAAACAAGTGATTTTATTCATTTGCGTGTTTGCAGTGGCCACCACTGCAAACACGCAAATGAATAAAATCAGATATTGCTTAACTTTAGGATGCCACAAAAGTACATCTATATTAATCGGAATCCTAAGAGTATTTTTTTGTTTTTTTTCTCTACAGTGAGTTTTTTAAAAATGGTTAGGTTTTCCACTGAGTTTAGTTTATTTCTTCTGTTCGGCAGCAAAATTACACCCATTTATATCAAGCCCTTAATGATGGTTTGTAAGAGTGGTTTGTCATATTTTCATATTGTCATACCAATGCAGATTACAGATTTTCTGGATTTACTTCAAGCTTTATGAAAAATATTTTTATTAATTTTATATTTTTTAGTTATTTATAATAAACACCAATTTATTTTCCATTTATTTCTTTGGGGTTTATTCAGATATTTTTTATTAGAAAAGTTTTGAATCTGCCATCTGCTGTTAGTATTTGATGTGAAGGATTAAATAAAAGAAAACTAAAAGTTTAGGCTCAATAATAATAATAATAATACATTTAATCAGTGTATACTTCATGATTTCTCCTGCAATTCTTATTTTCTAGTTTGTTTTAAACCGTGTCGATTAAGGAATAATTTACAAAAAGAATTATCTTGCTATGTATTTTTTGTATTTTTTTTTACATACTTAATGTTTTGCGTGTTTTGCTCTGTCGAACCTCAAAAAACTTAGTTTTCTTTTTAAAAGAAAAAAATGATTGAGGAACCAAATTTTAACAAATTTAATAAGATACATTAATTTATTCTATTAATTTAATTAAAGTACTAGGAATTATGCAAATTAAAATTGTTCAAAATACATTTTCGTTTTTACTGTTATAACATTTAATTTAATTAATTGGGGGAAGGGATCCCTTTTTATGCATCAGCATAAATATTTCAATAAAATTATGTATCGATTTTTCATCAATTTCACAAATAAAATATTCAGAAGACTTTTGCCAGAACAGAGCTAAAAATTCTCATTAGAATATAAGCTAAGATGATATGACAAAGAAATGTTTCTGTTAGTAGCCTCTGAGAAGTTAATTTATTCAAGTTACACTGCCAGATGCAATCATATTTGATGCCCTTGGTAAGCCTTCAAATTTACTTTGAAGTCTGGTTGTCTGTAGCCAATAGCAATGAGCATGAAATAATCCAGCTTCAATTATTGTGGGCATCATAATTTTATCATAACCAACCATACAATTAAAAGATTTTCAATAGGATTGGTAACCTAGGTACCAAAAAAATATTGCTAAAATTTTCATGAAACAAAATACAGTGTTGACTTTACTTGCAGATTTGGAATTTGTTTAAGATTTCAATATGTATAGACTGTTTTCCTTATCTTGGTTCATTTTTTGAAGACAATGTTTCAGCCGTTGTACTCTACAGCTTTCTTCAGGTGGGTGTTGTAAATGGGGAGTGTTTGGAATGCTGGAAAGTTCAACAACATGATTATGACCTAAAATACCTTCCCACCCAAAAATAGACGGCGGAATGAGGACATTCTTTCCCCATGCTTGGAAGGGGGGGCCCCTTGTCCCAGTATTCCAAACCCTCCCCATTTACGACACCCATCTGAAGAAGGCCATATGGTACAATGGCCGAAACGTTGTATTCAAACAGTCCGAAAAAATCTATACATATTGATGATCCCTCATCTAATAAATTCAGACAGAAAATTGTATAAGATTGTTTTGTAATCTATATATTTATTATGTGATCATTATTATTTTACTTTCAGCATTCAATGGCTTTAGAGGGAAGTATGTCTCCAAATAAAGGTTGTACTAATAATCTACTTGATTGCAACAGTAGCAAACATGAGCAGATCCTTAGCAGATTGCCGTGTGAGCTGGGAATAAAAGACCAAGAAATTTGTTCTTTAGAACAAACTGTCCAAGAACTTAGACTGAAATGTGAAAATAAGGACAAAAGGATTTTAGACCTGGAAAATGAAATTCTTCATGTAAAAATTAAACTTATCGAGAACAAAGAAAATGGTGACATCAAATTTCTCCCAAATGAACCAAATATTTCAACAACCACACAATCGTTAGAAAGTTTATTAGAAACCATTAGAGATCTTAAAAAAGCTCTCAACTTATCAAAGGATCCAGAGGCACTCCAAAAGCTTATAAAGGTAGGTGTATATTTATTTGAAATGAACTTCTGGTCTTATGAAAACTGTATACAGTAGATTTCAGTTAATTGGGACACAACAAGAACCGAGTAATTTGGCCCAATTAGATAGTTGCCTTGGGTTATCCAAAGCAATATTTAAACAATTCAAATTCGTGCATTTTCAGTTTTAGTATAAAGTATGTATAGTAGGGAACATAGGCAATTTTTCCTGTTTCATCAGTTGAAAAATAAGATTTTTACCGATAAATAAAAAGTAGAACTAAATTCAGTAAAATTTCAACTAGAAAAGAATTATTAGGATGCCTGATGCGAAGAAGGTCTGAGTATTGTTTTTAAATGTTTTTGTTTGGCCTTGGAAGATGAATTCTCCAAGAAATATTTCTGTGTAGAGAAATTGAGTAGTTTGGCTCACCAATCACCACTGAAATGAAGTGTTGTATTTTTAGTACTGATATTTTCTACTTAAGAATTATATCAAATCGGGCAATCAGGATGTTGAAAATGGCCTAAACAGCTATTGTTGTACACATGTACATCCATCAGAAGGCATACATCAATCCAATATACAAGGCAGAACTATGTTCATTAGAATTATATGAATTTTGTAATTTTAATGGGTTTTTTTTTAATTTTGAAGTTTTAGAATTTTAATATTTTATAACATCTAGAACACTGAAACTGAAAGTATTTTTCATTTTCCTAGTTTGTGAATTATATAAAATCTTTTTTTCTTTTTTTTAAAAAATTTGGACACCTTAAAAAAATTGAGTTTCACTGCTGCACTTTTATCTTTGCTGAGGTTTGAGATTGAATAGGTACATATCTTTTATAAGTTTTACTGTGAAGAAATATAAAATTCACCATGATATAAATTTGGATTCTATGAAAAAATATCCTTCTCAATGTTACTTTCCTAACTTGAAATTGTTTTTATCTATTTATTTTTTAAGTGTGTGCATGTGATTTATTTTATTATTTTATTTTTTCCTTAATGTTTCCTATGTTAATTATATTTGATTTTATAATGTTAATAATTAAAACACAAAGAAGAAATAATGAGAATATTAACTTTCTTAGGAAAACGAAGAATATAAGAAGAAGATTCGAATGCAACGGTATTCTGATATGCCAGAAAGATCACAGTCCCAAGTGCAAACTGCAGAACTTCAGCAGGACCTTCAGCAGCTTGCTCATCAATGTCAAGCCATGTCTTATCGTTTGACAAATACAGAAAATGTTAAATCCATTCCCTTACCTAGTGTGGTAAGTTTGTTTTATTTTTCTATTCTATCATTTTCAATTCATTTTTTCACTTAAAAATGCCTTTAATGTTTTTTGGTATTAATTTGCCATTTACAAGCAATTTATTTTGTTTATAAAATTTTTAATGGAAATAAAGAATTATCTCAATATTTATATATTATATTTTGCTGTTCAACTTTAAACTTTGTAATTTTTTTTTCTTTTAGCAAAATCATGATTCATTAGCAGCAGAAAATGAGAAACTGCGGGCAAAAGTTGCTGAAGTAACAGAGATGAATAAAAAATGGCAGATATATAACCAACAAAGGGAAGCATATGTGAAGAAACTTTCATTTTCGTTAGGATCTGGTGCCATTCAATGCAGAACCCAAGAAAAGACCAATCAGAATTGTAATGTAAGTTAATAGGTACTGTTAGAAACCGTTGACATCAGTTTTTAAGCTATGTACCGTGCGTACAGGCCCCACCAAGGGAGCTAGGGGGACTGTAAATTTAAACATTTACTGTCTAGAAAAACTTTTTTATTGATATATTTAGATATGAATTTATATAATTTAAACTTGATTTGTAGTATGTTTTACTTGGGTGGCATTCAGTTTGCCGAACGTTGATTGGTCGAATCTTGAATCTTGACTATTGATCTTCCCGATCTTGGAAAACAAAGGAAGACAATTTGAGTTACCCAACCAGCCTTTCTTTCATACTTTATTATTTACAGAAACACTGGTTAATTGTTTTTTTCAAAATTAGTGCGATGTTTACAACTTATGAAAAAAAAAAGGTGGCTATCTATTAAATGTAGTATTTATTTATGATAAGATTTAATATTTACAATATATATTGTGTTTAAGATTTATAGAAAAAAAGGATTTCTCGATTGAGTATTTACAATAATGACTATTATTTACGTATATATCTTTGTTATATAGCAAATTTCTCACTTTCAAATGATTTAAGGTTTGTGTATCTTGGCCAATTTTTGTCGCGGTACCTTGCACATTTTCAGCAATTTAAACCATTGGCGATTTTCTTTACGGAAGATCATAAAAAATTTTGCTGATTTCATGCCACACCATTTACGCTTCGTAATTTATTTATAAGATTATATTGTAAGATGTAATGAACCATAAAATTATGATATGAAAGCTTATAATTTATTTAATTATTTATTAAAATAATTATTCATTTAGAAAAGGTAATGATGTTTCATCATTTTAATTATTTACTCGATTATAATTTATATATTTCTTTTTTTACGAGATGTTCATTACATCATGTAAGTAAATAATTAAATAAATAAAATATAATCTTGTAATTAAATTATGAAGCGTAAACAGTGAGGCATGAAAAGCGTCCCATTCAAATTGGCAAAATTTTGCGGTCAGAAACTCTACATTTGCCAAAAAATAAATAAATATGAGCTTCAAAGTGGACATGGCAGAATTGCCAGACTGTGGTATATGATAGCTTGGCAGAAATGGTTAAACATTCATTCTGCCATTGCCCTAAGGTCCAACCACTCAGAGACAGCATCAGAAATTTGGCAGCTTGCATCCTGGCCTTGGATGTCTTGTAAGTGGTAGACCATGTGTCATCTCTGTGGAGTGGTCTGAAATGGATGCTATTTTTTAAGCAGAATGGCTAGAATAGTGATAGAACATGTCTAAAAGGGTCTTTTCAGGTGAATCTTTTTCTTCTCATAATTTGATCACTTAACCTGCTTAAAGTAAAGATTAGCTGTGACCAGGAAAGTTTGATCCCAAAAACAAAAACACCTTCAGTTTATTTTGAGTAACATTTTGTGTGGAGGTTAAAGTTCACTTATCAACCCACCTGTGGTTTAGTTAGTGACTGTTCAAGAATGTTAGTAGAATGAATGAAATATACAGACCATTTTTTAAAGTTTGCCCCACCAACAATTCTTTTCTTCTCTTTACCTTCTTAACATGTTTAAAGCCTGTCCTGTTTGTTTCCTGTAAAAACTTCCCACCCTAAAATCCAGTGGGCAGTCTACTCTTAGATAGGTGGGAAAGGGTCTGTTCTATACTTAGATAGGTGGGAAAGGTTCTGGTCTATACTTAGATAGGTGGGAAAGGTTCTGTTCTATACTTAGATAGGTGGGAAAGGTGACTGTTCAAGAATGTTAGTAGAATGAGTGAAATATACAGACCATTTTTTAAAGTTTGCCCCACCAACAATTCTTTTCTTCTCTTTACCTTCTTAACATGTTTAAAGCCTGTCCTGTTTGTTTCCTGTGAAAACTTCCCACCCTAAAATCCAGTGGGCAGTCTACTCTTAGATAGGTGGGAAAGGTTCTCTTCTATACTAATCATACATATTTTCTTCCCATCCCACGTGCCAGTTATATGTATCATCAATTTATTGTAAAAGATATATCACCACATCTTTTGGAAATAGCTTAGATTTCACAGAGCAAGTGTAGTATTTTGGTAAATATAAACTACCAGCCCTATCCCCACATTCTTCTAGTTTACATGATTAAATATTAAATCATCAGAATAGTAAATAAATTGAGAGATAGAATGAATTTTATTATCATGCATGGAGGCATTACGCCTCCAGGCGTGATAATAAAATTCATTCACAGTCCAGCAACTTCTACAGGCGTGATTGTTCACATGCACTCGATGGCAAATCCTGTCTAGAGGTGTGCTGTACACCGTTTGCAAAATAGGCTCTGATTATTCAAATCAGTGGAATGTAGAGGATCCCTATGAATCTCAACCAATCAAAATGACCCTTACAAATCCATATGGCGAAACATGTGACCTATTTGTTCCTTTATAGCGAAGGAAAATAAAGTAAATGTAGAACTAGCCATGCGTGGAATACAATGGATTTGAGCGTTGATAGTAATAGTAAATTTGAGGTATTTGAACCAGAAATACTGCAAGTTGCAGAAAGAAATCTTTTAGAGCTAATTGAATGACATTAAATGACATTTCTGATGTGGATATAAGTGATTTAGACAACGACTTGAGTGATTCCGAAGAGGAAACTGAGTGAAACCCAGCAAACACAAACGACGAAAATCCAAATAGCCATCACGATCGGTGGCAAGAACAGCTACAAAATATTGATATTGAGGATTTTACGGGCAATCCTGAACCAGCTAGACAATTAGATGATACCGCTAAGAAAATTGATTTTTTTCAATTTGATGTTTCCAGCTGAATTGTATTAGAAATTGTGAATAAAACCAACAGGTATGCTGACAAGGAGCAGGAAAAAAATGAAGATGATCTGAAATGGCGAGCCACCACGGCCAAAGAAATATGGCCATATATTGCCATGCAAATAATAATTGGGATAGTTGTAGCGTCAAATCAAGACATGTATTTCACAAAAGACTTTACTTTATCGTCTGAGAGAACAACTCGTGATAGACTTGACAAACTCAATCAATATTTCCATGTCACATGACACAAGGGAAAGCACCCAGAATTGTTTTAAATCATACACAAATTTCAATCATAAAAATGCCAATCAATCAATAATATCTTTTTCAATTAACTTTTTCATGGTTTTATTTCACTGGACTTGAAAGTGATACATTTGAAATAATCACTGAAAAAGTGTTCAATGAATATTAAGAGATATAGCAATTTATCTACTGCTCATTGTTATTTTTGCATTAGCAACAACAGATGCTGAATCAGCTTTGGACACTCAGTGTAGGGAAGTAAACAAACATGGCTGCCAGGCAGGAAAGAGATAGAAGAAGTGTTGGTTCACAAGGGACTAACTCAAGTTGTAATAGTCAGTGACCAATCCTTTCCTCTGGTGTCTATTGACTTTATTTTATTACTGTAGTTTTAAATGGCAATGTCTAGCTTTAAAGAAAGATTTAAAAACTGTCTGTTCTATTTTACCATTTTTAGCTATATCTAAGCAATGTAAATGTTTTCCCTTATGAATGTAGAAACTGGCTTAATGTAGCCATATCCTATTACTGTAGTGAACTAGAATTTTAATTTTTCTTTTCAAGAAAATCTTTACTCGTTAAAGATTATGGAAGGAAAAAAGATTTAATTTTTTAAAAAATGGTTTCATTTGGACTTCAATTTCGTTTCTCTTCTTAGATTACAAATGTCCAAAAAGAGACAACAAAGATAGAAGAAGAAAATCTTGCACTGAAAGCTCAAATTAAAATTTTCACAGAAGATTTTGAATCTGAAAGACAGGACAGAGAGAAGGCTCAAGCCAGAGTAAATGACTTAGAAGAAGAACTGCTTAAGGTAAGTTGTTTTTTTTCTCTTTCACTGAAGTTGGTTTACATCTGTGGTCAACAGAGTTTCAAGTCTTTTTCCAATGTATTTCTTTATTTTAATTTCTTTATTTTAATTTCAAATGAAAATTACAAAATAACAAAG
This sequence comes from Architeuthis dux, assembly GCA_006491835.1. NCBI lineage: Eukaryota > Metazoa > Mollusca > Cephalopoda > Oegopsida > Architeuthidae > Architeuthis > Architeuthis dux. The sequence continues at coordinate 1,126,791 of VCCN01002162.1, read as the reverse complement.
TTAATAAAATTTGTGAAAATGAAATAAAAGTTTAATTGGGTCATTATCACAAAACTCAAAACAGGTAAATATGAACAAATAGGAAAACCACTCTGATGCAGATTTAAGTTTTTTCTTTTTAATTTATTTGTCTCTTTTTTTCTCTACACTATCAAAAAGCATATACTGTATAAAGTTAAAAATGTTTATCAGGTCAGGTGAAAATATGTTGGTTTTTTTTTGGGGGGGGGGTAAATCTATGAATTTTAAAATCTACTCTTAGAAATGGATATTTTTCAGAATGTTCTCTTTAAAACTATGTAACTCTCTGCAGATAACTCTTCTATGGCATTTTACCCCTTTTCTCTATTGATGTTACCTACTTTTTAAGTAAAATTATTCTTATAAAAATCAAATAAGATTATTTACTTCCTCAGATGTACATGTACAGATATCGCCTGCCATTTGAGGGTTTTCCATTTGTGGTTCAGTCTTGAATAATTTAATGGGAATATTTGGGAGTTTTGGGCCGTACCACAAAATAATTCACAGATTTAGTAGATTCATAGCCCCCTGGTGCCCCTAACCCCCACGGCAAGGGATAACTGTATTTACTTTTCAAGAAGCTTTGAACAGAATGTTGTCCTTAATATCCTTTCCTAAGGGTTGAATTCAAAACCTTTTCTTCTTTCTAAAAGTCAATCATTTGGGATTGTACCAATCTTTCCATGAAGTGGTCTGTTCTTTCATTGCATACCAGCAGGTTTTTTAGGAACGACCTAACATAGAGATTGAACTCACAACTCCAGAGATCTGGCCATTGTCCTGCAGGACCAACTAATGATGATTTTCTTTAGAGCTTTAAACTATTGATCTATCAGTTCATGTCTATCTTCAGGGTTGTGAGTTTGATCCTCTACCCAAAATTCAAAAAAAGCTCATGAATTCACTTAATGAGTTTTAATGAGGAACATTTTGTAGAAATACTGGAGCAATCCAAAATGAAGGATCATAAGATGAAATGTTGGCAAGAGGAAAAGGATGAGCATCAACCCCTAAGAAGGATACCAGACAAAGCAACAGGCTTTCTGAAATAATGTTCTGTTTGATAGTTTCTAAAGTTTACTAGGTACATATATATTTTAGAGAGGATAAAACTTCACCAAAACAACATTTTTATTTTTTTAAATTTTTTTTTATTTTGGTAATACCATTATTATTTTTAAGTTTTTCACGTTATAAATATTTAAAAAATCAACTATATCTTTGATTGAATTATTTGCACATTAAAGTTAATAAAGAAAATATTGTTTTGGGGGGTAGAAATTTGCTGATTTAAAAAATTTTAATATAAATTGAGTTTTACCATTCATTTGCAAAATGCTAATTGTTCCAATGCTAAGTCATGTTAAATATTACAGAATTAGTCAATGATTGTATGAGGTATGTGCCAATATCCTTCCCTTATTATGTAGACCAAGTATATTGTTGATCAGGGTTTTCAAAAGATTTTGAAAGTTTTGTGCATATTTGTTATTACTACACATTGAAACAAGATATCATTGAAAAAGATGCCATTCATTAAAAAATAATTCATTAGTTGATCTTTTGTAAAAATTTAAATTTTAACATTTGTTTTGGGCTAAATTTAATTCTAGTACTTACAGTGTACTCCGTGCAAAACAAGTTTTCAAAGACAAATATATCAGGCTTTATATAGTTTACATAAATGATTTTTATATTTAAAATATTCTCCTATCTTTCTTCTCTCTGTTGCTACAAAAATTATTAGGTCTGGCATGTGCTAATAGCCACATAATTATAAAAGATATCCTAAATTTATTCATCTTTTTCTCTTCATAAAATACTGTATGTTACACAGGCAACTGTGATTATAATAATAATAATAATAATAATAATAATAATAGGCTAGGCAGTCGTGTGATAATTCTCATGCATCTTATGGCTGTCAGTGGAGATCGGCGGTTCTACACTATGGAACTCAGGAGAGAATTTAAAACTGCCATTTGGGCCTTTAATGAACAACACATTTATTTATTACATCATTGAAAAAAGGGAGAGTAATGCGCTCCATAAAAGTACCATTAATGCCAAAACGTATTCAAATGTTATGTTTGTATCCATACTGGGAACACTGTCCCATGGCCCTTGTTTGAGGAAGGATCGATCCTCCTCAAAACTCCCGCAGCACACCCACGGATGTATCGCCTCATTCTGGTTGAAAATCACTGACTGATGGCATGGATGACCTTAAGATTTGCCTCTGTATTACAAAACCTCCAGGTAGGCTTTGTAATAACAGCAAATTTAAAGCTGCTGTCAATAGAAATATCTCCTCTCCCTGCCTACAGTCTTATTATTAAGTCATTTTATTAGTGCTATTCTAAAGGACCTATATCACAAGTCTCATCAGTTTTAATTGTAACATAGGTGAAAAATCTATAGAATGTTTTTATTCTCAGCCTCTCAGAAAAATCATTGACTTGCATTGATGTGTGTTAAAAAAGTGTTTCCCTAGTTGTTTAAATTTAATAATGGCTAAAAAGAAAATCTGTCTTAAAATGTAAACAAAACAAATTTAAGTTTGCAAAACTCATATAATTAACATCTATTATATTATTTTACAATGGTCAATTTTCGGTTGAACCACTTCTTTTTTTAACTTTTGACTTTACCCAGAGCTTAAAATAGTTTCAGTAGGCTGCAAATAGGCTGTTTATGTATGCAAAATTTACATATAGATTCCCATTTCGCGCCCCCCCCCCAAATTGTAGGGCCTGCATTTGCTCTCACCCGATAATAATGATCTGATTTCTATATAAAACTAAAAGTCTGATTCACCCAAATTTGGCATGATTTCAATGAACCTCAGAAGGTTTTAAAGTAAGATATATATGACACCACAAGGCCAACTAGTAGATTATTATTTTTTTTTTTTTAATTGGTTCCTCAACCCCTTTAATGAAAGATATTTTTTGTTTTATGGTAATTCAACTCCTATTACAGTTTTTTCTTTTCTTTACTTAAAGAAAAGATATAATTTATTAATTTAGGGAGTAATTTTTTTACTTATTCTCATGTCCATACTTTGTACAAAGAAAGAAAAAAAACCAGACAGTTTCCTTTCATTAACAAATACATTTTCTAAATATTATTTTTTATTTCTAGAATTTATTACTTACATGATTCACTTTCACTTTCACATTCACATTTCTGATTCTTCAAAAAGCTCTACACAATTGCAATCCTTAATCTGATCATTAATCATATTTATCAACCCAACACTTTTGTTTCGGTTACTTTTTCACTCCCCGTTCAAAAATGTATGTCGGATAAAGATATATTTTTCTCTTTTTAAAAAATTACTTTGTATTATCACTTCTATTTCCTATTTCTAATTTGCTTAAATACTAATCTCCCACTTAAATATTTCTCTCCTTCGAGAAGGAAGCCAGAATACTATAGAAGGCATTTTACTAAATACCATAAGAACTGTTGTCTGAAGTTCTGAACATGAAATATTCATTAATCCACACTTTTTCTGAGATGAAATATTCATTAATCCACACTTTTAATATTATCTTCATCTTTGTTTTTAACACAATGTTTCAGCTGATAAATTCTTTTGCTTTCCATAGATGTTGCATCTGATGGTCTTTTGAAGTCACTTAGTATATTTTTTCTTTTTCCTTTCCTTAAAAAAAACACCCCATACTAACACAGTCATCTTAACACCTAGTCCTTTGACTTTTTGTTAAACTGGTATTCTTGTTCAGATAAAGAAAAGGTACTAAATGACTTCTAAAGTACACCAGATGCAACATGCAATTGAGGAAGGCTGAAGAATATACTGGCTGAAATATTGTGTTAAAATGATAACAATTTTTTTTAAAAATGTGTGAAATAACCACAATTATTTTTATCTATCTTTTTTTCAAGATGAAAGAAAGCCAACACGAGAAAACTTCTTCAGAACTTAGTTACTCTCGGTCTCTTGGCAAATATGATTATCCAACCCAACAAAAGGTAAGTTTGAATTTAAAGGAAATATTCTGCTAGTTTAATTCACTTTGTCATTTTTTGCTTTTAATTTTTCTAGTAACACAAAACATTCCAAGAAGTTATTTCTTGGAATGTTTTGTGTTTGAGTCTTTAGCTCTGTCAGATAATCAAGATATATAAATTCTCCCTGACACAAAGTGAAGTACTTTTTCACTTGAATGCCAGTGTAGAAAAATAGGTATTTAAAGCCAATGTGATGCTACACAGAACTAAAAAAAACCGGAATACTAACTTCATATCACATAATTTAATTTTAAAAGATTTGCTATGATATTCATGTATTCATAATTTCATTTATAATGAAATTATCCAAATCATTCTCTATCATGAATTAACTATACAATACAATGATTTAATACAATAGCTGCATCTTCTGCTGAAACTTGTTATTTGAGCAACTCTTTGGTTGAGTAATGGTTAGGAAGCTAGTCTTGCAGACCATTGATAGTGTAGTGAGTTTGGTCCTTACTGGGTGTCTT